>JACXGK010000052.1:0-12623 GCA_016801125.1 Novumbra hubbsi
AACAGCTGGGAAAGAGAGCGCATTGTTTAGATACATTCAAATTTATAGGTTCTCCTTAAGGGAGCCTATTGGTCAAATCTTCTTGTAGGTCTTCACGTTGCGTGGTGTTCTGATTGGCTGGACTGAGTCTCTCTGATTGTGCGACCTCTTCCTGTTGGGAGTTGGTGTTCTCGAACCTGGATGCGTCTTTCTGTAGTCTTGTGGTCCTTCTTGTACACCCTATGCGCTTCCTGTTATTTGTTCGCTCTCTGCTTTATTACCCCACATATCATTACTTGTTTTGTTCATGCTTTAAGCAGTTTCATTTGGCTGTTAATAATGCATTCATGATATGGCTATACATTCTTAAGGCACAAGCATACAATTATGATTATAGCTTATTATGACACATTGATTCATCATTTCAAAACACACAGAATGAAGCGTAATTTTCCTTACACTATCAAGATATCATGACAGGTATGTTATTGCATCTAAATGATATTACCAACATTTCGCAGCATATGTACAACACCACACGTATATACGCAGTTTATTTTGTTACTCACCTCAACGTCATTATCGCTTTCAAGGACAATACAGAAACCGCCACTTCTAACGTTAAAATCCAAGACCGCTTTGGTGCTAGCGTATTGAGTAAAGAAATTATAAAAACAATCAAATTACAGCATACCCTTTTTCTAGTGTCTTATTATTTTGTTAAAAAACCACTGCCGTCAGCGATCGCTATGGGATTCTAAAGGAAGGCTGCCGATGGCCACTGTGGGACCTAAAGTGTTAAACACCAGCAGGAAGTAATGTGTATAGTATACTTATGTACATATTCTTCGTAGACTCCCTCAACACGAGCCTCCAGGCGGCTTGCAACAACACCACATCCATAGTAACAGAATCCAGGCCATGAAATAAAGTAGATAGAGGGTCATCCTGGACGTCGAGCAAGGTGGAACAAAGCAACACTCAGAGGTCACGCCACAAACCGCAAAGCACCAAAGCCGACTGCCGAGATCCGCTGTTCCCGACATTGCTTGTATTGTTGCTGGGGGTCGGCCTGGAGGACAATGCAGGTCTGCAAATATCTGAGTGGGGATAGCCAAAACACAGAGATCAGTAACCCCCACATAAACACCATAAGCCCTCTTCAGCCACAATTCTCCATATCCCTTAATCCATCCAATCAACATTCTACAGTACCTTCCACCCTCCCTGTTACCTCAGCCTTTCCCCACCAATCTGCCTGATGCCATGTATCTGTCATTGATCGAACTGCAAACAACAAAGACAAAAACTTTCCAAATGTCCACACAAAATAATTATCAGCCATACTACTGCACACTCAGCCACAAATACACAAACGTTGTTGCAAGACGCAAGAACCAATAAAACTTCAAGTAACTCTAGGATCCAATCCCTTTTTATCTCAATTTGTCTGCTCCCAGCAATCTGTAATAGACCTGTCTTCCCTTTCGTTTATTAAATGTCCAACCTTCTGACAACCTATGTCCAACCTTCTGACAACCTAACTCCAAGTTACATTTTTGGGTGCCTGTACTAATCACACTCCAGTCAGAAACCCCCTCTTTAACCCTGCTGAAGAAAAAGCCCTGCTTAGGGAAGAATTGGAGATCCAGAGAAGTAACTCTGGACACGTACGTTCAAACCCCTCTGGAAACATTTCTGAATCGAGCAGGATAAGGACACCGGGCGAGCACCCCTATTATGATGGAAATGTTTCATGTCTATACAATTTCTTTTTGAACCAATAAGAGAAAACTCTTTTGCACAATTAACAGTTGAAGATAACTTGCAAGGAGAGCATGGTGACAGTGAAGTATCTGTAATGAAATCATAGTTACATTCAATACCTATACAAAATGGGTGGAGACAAGATATTTACATATTCATCCTGTGTAAGTAACATATCGCATTCATCATCCTGTCCCAAATTGGCAATTCCCCCTTTCCCCCCGAGGCCACATTCCTATAGATCAAATAACAGATACAGTGATAGAAAGAACAGATCGTCAAACAGTCACAGAACTCAACATATAGATAGGTGTCACATTTATGGCACCCTTGAGACATAGTAGTATGTAATACCTAACTAGAAACATACAGTGTACAATCCATTAATATATCAGTTCAGTAAATTACCACAACAGGGGTCGTCGGGTGTTAAAGGGGAATAGTGTGACAAAGTTTCCAACTCTCTGCTCAATAACTGCAGAGTTCCAAACCTCTTTCGGCACTGTGCGCCAGGAGCTTCATGGCATGATTGTTCACGCTATTCCGGCTACATGCAAGCCATACATCACCAAACACAATGCCAAAATTCCAGTAAGCACCAGGACCGTCTCCTAAAGTTTATTTGGCTGTGGGATCGGGGCACTACCAGTGCAGAGCTTGCTCAGAAATGGCAGCAGGCATGTGTGAGTCAAGCAGGGCAGCAAAGAAGCCACTTCTCTTGAGGAAAAACATCAGGGACAGGGTACAGGGAAGTTAAATGAGCTTGAGCAATTTTGCAAAGAAGAATGGTAAAAATTGCTGGGTCCAGATGTGAAAACTGGAGACGTATTCCAACAGATTTATAGCTATAATTGCTTCAAAAGTTGCCTCTACTAAATATTGACTAAATACTGAATACTAATGCAATCAATTGTTTTTTTTATTTTAGAACCTTTTGATTTCAGTTCGGCAATATGCACTTTATTTTTGTTGATCATTGGCCATAGATATTTTTTTATTAAATCCTTTTCAAATTCATGATTTGACATTATAACACACGATTTTGCTGAAATGTCCAAGGGAGTATGAGAATTTAAGAGGTTTGTTTGATATGATACATTAATTAAAGCTAGCATTTTGAACTCTTTATCCGCAGAAAGTAGTAAAAACCGCCAGTTGTGGTGCTGACGTTAAGATATCTTATCATAAATTCTGTGAGAATTGGGGAATTGGCCAGAGATTAGAACAGTCCATTAAAAGACAAAGTTAAGAATACGTTTAAGTATAAATTCGCATCAGGTGTTTGGAATCCTTCCTTCAATGCTTGACACAAAATTCTTCAAAGATAGCCGCCTTTGCATCAAACATTCTTTTTATATGTACCTACGCAAGCATGCAAGCTAAAAGATGTCAGGCATCAGCCAGAAAGTGAAAACAACATAGCCCACACACTATAGTGTACTGGATTCTAAATCTGCTAATCACAAGGCAGCTGTATTAACTATGGTATTTGAAGCAGCTATTCTGGACAAATGTATAGTTAATAGATTTTCAAAGACAATAGGTAATTACGTTATGTAGTCAACATTGTTAGAAAAAATTTCTATGAAGCTTATGATAAAATTTTTGTGGCACTCCTCATCTATTTGAAATGTATTTTTGTCAATATTGCATAGGAAAAGGCTTGCTGTTCAACTTGTTTCACTTCTCACTTTGCTTTAGGTAATAATGCATTGTGTTTTTTTTATGTGCCAACAATGTATTGTTTGGTATCCGTAGGCCTTGAATGATTTCATATAATATATCCACAAGCAGCCTAATAACCATTTGTAGAGTTAAATTGATTTTAGCAAAAAATAATCCGCCCCCCTGGGGTCCCATTTCAACAAATCCATCCCACTACCTAATATGAGTCTGACACCCCTGGTCTAATTAATCTTATTTCCTGCTACATCTTAGAGGACCTGTGCACTACAACCATGCCTACTGAATACTTCTTGCAGAAAGAATCTCAGATTTTAACGTTGGGAAGACTAAAGATAATTTCCAAGTGTGATTTAAAGAACTGTCGCACCTCTTCAAAATGAGCATAAATGTCATTGCAGATAAATCGGATAAATCAAAGACACAAGAATGAGCTGCACCTGTTCGTAATTACATATGACACACCCATAATATTTCATTACAGGTGTGGCAATCATCAACCTATGAATTGACAGCTTTCAGCATAAATTATAGCCTGAAACAGGTAATTAAGCATTAGTTATTTTCCATGACAAAATCAGTGCAGAGTCGAAGTCCTTTAAAAGAGCATGGTCTGCCATTATTAGTAACTGCTTGACCCAGAACCACTGCTTTATTTATCCTCTCACTATTCAATGTAAGACTTAGCTAATCAATATACCAGCCACCTGAAAATATTATAACCATTTATGGTCTTCAAGTATGTTGATACTACAGGGCTGAGAGCAGTTTTGTTTTGCTGTGGGAAATTATTGCGACACAGGCAAGATAATATGGTGTGTTGTGGGCAAATGTGCAGGCATTCTAAACCAAATGTATTAGTTGCATAATAGTTTATTTTGGGCATAGTCTAGTAGGCCCCAGTTTCTTCCAGTTTAGTTCAAATGTATTAAATGTTTTGTCACAAACTTTTTGTTGGGTGAAATTATTACACCCCTGGTAAATAAACCCCTGCTTGAAGCCTTTATGTGAATGTGACATTGGTGACAAAGAGACATTTTCTGTGCCAACCATTCAAAAGTATTGCTAACAGTGAACAGCCTCAATTACTTGCCTAGCTCGTGTATCAATCGTGTGCTGTCCAACCAAAAAAAGAGTGTACAGGTGAAAGTAATTAGACAATCCCCTTCAAAAAGGGTTGTAACAGATACGAGCCTTCAAGTGGTTTGTAAGATCTGATTACGCTTCACAATACGGAACGCATTGATTGTGCATGTAATGGTAAGTAAAAAAAGAATATAAGCAGAAATATCCAAGCTAAAATGTATATAATATTTCAACATTCTGTTATTGTTGACTTCATTATGCTCGTTGGTGTTTTAAAGCTTGTTATGATTTTTTTTTTGCTCTACAAGAACATCTTGTGGGGTTGTGTTTTTGTCTTTGATTGTAACAAATAAATTGTCTCTATGAATAACCTTGTGCTGTTCCCGAACTTGTAAGAATCTTTAGAGGGATACATAGTTTTTAAATCGATAAGGATGTGGCTGACGTTATAAAACAAAAAAATAACACAACAAATCAATAAACAATCATCCTTGCATCGTCAAACGATATGAACTCCTCCAACTGGTAATTTAAGTCTCTGACATTTTAGTCTATCGTGCATGCCTCTCAATCAACAAAAACGACAGTGATTCTGCACTTTCATCACAACCAGTCTGCATTACACTGCACTCTATATTCCAGCTGCCACGTATTAGCTTAATGTGAGGGAAATAAAACCCTGTCTGTGAGATGAGCAGTGTAAAGCATATTTGATGCACCGGTTGTCAATAACAACTGCCTTATCTACACTAAATTTCAGGGATCGTTTTTGTGGGAATTGAAAACTGCACCTGTATACATTGAATGGCTTTGCTTACCAACACAAAAATGTTGTCCTCTAATTGCAAATGACCTCATGTATCAAGCTGCAAATTCAGTTGACAGTTACCAGCATTGTCATGTCTGCAAAAGAGTCTATAGCTATATTTCTTTATTAAGTTTCCCCAAAAATGCAGGAGTCAGGCAGGAATGTATAACATATGCATGCATGCAAAGCTGGTTATTATGGCAACAGAATCTCAGGAACAGAATCTGCCACACAGCAGAGCTGTATACATGTAACTGCACAGCTTAAAAAAAGGGATCACAATATAACACAAGTCAATTTCAGGGACTTCAGGGACATCAATCATAGGCGATTGTGAATCATTGTCATCTGTTTTGGTGCAGATGAAAGTGACAGGTACACTGGAGAGGCAACAGCAAGATAACCTCCAAAAAGGGAATGGTTTGCAGATGATCATAGTTAATTGATCGCTCCTTATACTTCTGGACTAATTCAGTATATTACTGTGGCTTTCTGCAATGCTGACTAACAAGGCAACTTATCATTGTGTCATTTGTAGCAAAATAAGAGACCACTGCACCTTTTTCTTTCCTTTCCAAAGAAGTTGAAAAGGAAATATTTGAGTGAAGAAAAGAAGGGGTTCAATTTAAGAGACAACGGCAAATTGAACCCTTCTGTTCCTCGCTCAAATCTTTCATTTTCAAGATTTTTGAAATGGAAAGAAAATGGTGCAATAGTTTTTTCTTTTATTTCAAGAGTTGTGAAAGTCTGGAAAAGTCTAATTTCAGGCCTGTAGATAGCCTAGTGGAAGTGGGGGGCTCTTTTTCCCCTCATTTTGAATTTAGTTATGTGGTTCAATTACTTCTTTTTGGTGACTTTTTATGCACAAATTTGTGCTGGATTAGCTTGTCTGCTGGCATTTTAATGAGCACACTTTTTGAAGCTCCTATATTTACTACACTATTGTCAAATTGCCTAACAAGATCATGTACCACCTTTTCAGTCCACACACGCACATAGTGCTGGTTGACTGTTCACATTCACATTAGGTGAATGGCAGAATACAAGCTATTTTGAGAAGATTGAAGATGTTTGGATAGTCCAGAACATCACATTCTTAGATTGTCTCCAACCATTTTGGCTGTAATCATCTGTATGGAGACCAAATGCGATGACTTTTAAAGCCTTAATAAGGGGTTTCCTCTGTCCGGTATTCCTCTGTCCGGTATTCCTCTGTCAGGTATTCCTCTGTCCGGTATTCCTCTGTCCGGTATTCCTCTGTCCGGTATTCCTCTGTCCGGTATTCCTCTGCCCGGTGTTCATCCTTATTTACAACCTCCACGAGTAGGTGTTTCCTCTTCGTACTGTAGGTGAAGAATATGATGGTAGACTTCGTACACTGCCTTAGATGCATCCTTATTGATCAGAGCCTGGACAGCAATTTTTTTTGCTGTTGGCCCTGTCATACCCCTGGCCTCTGCAATCACCAATATTTATGTTGAGGTGACTCATCCTTAACTGCGGTTGCAATGTGGCTGTCTATATTTTGTGGCAGAGAGCAAATCTCCAGCAATTCCTACCCTAATATTTAGGTCTTTGTCCACAAACCCTACATAATAGCCTCAGCTATGCAATGTCACCTCATCAGCCATGACAATAGATCTGTGCATTTTTGACCTTGTTCACAATCTGGGCCTGTATCATGCGCTTTCCTTTGACGTCAATTATCTGAATTTGGGTTTGGGGTGGGAGGTAGGTGGCATTTTTGAGCTTTGGCTGTTCTCATCATGGTTTGCAAGTAGTTTCATCAGGGCCAAGAAGTGTCCAGGATTGCCAGTAGGGTGCTGCTTCTCAGATGTACCTCTAACTGCAATGCACTGGCAACCACTGTGTAGTACACTCTCTTCTACAGAGCGTTTTAAATAGACCGCTTGATCAGCAAACTAAGCTTGTTTTAAAGGGTAAAGTTGTTTTATCTTTTTGCCCTATAATGTGTGTGTGCACGCATACACACACACACATGAATGGAGTTTGAAGTTCCAGAACCCTGCTTGTCTATGGGTGGGCATTTTATCATATGCGAGAATGATGATATTGAGGCGTAACTGTTGGCCTTCGAGCAGACTGCAGCCATAGAAGGATGGCCACGGGACAACTGGGCGGGAATCCTGGCTCCCCTGAACACAGGAAAGGTACAGATGACCTTATATCGATGAGAACCACCATCTAATGATGAGATTGATTTAATGAAACATTCACTGATGACAAATGTGCAAATTGGTTCTCTTAATCACCTACAAAAAACTGCCAAAATGTAAAGTAAAAAAATTCTGGTGAATATGTCTAACTTTTAGATGAGCTCTTGTTTTTTTAATATTCAGATCAAATTGATATTATCAAAGGACTACGAGGAGAAGAAAAGCAGTCCTGTCAGATAGTGAATTTTAATGAAAGGTTAAATAAATTGTTGCTGTTTTAAAAAGGCTATAACCTCAATAATGGTGGTGATGTAAATGTACAAACAAGTCCTGTCTGTTGGTGAATATGCATGCAGTTATGTGAGACAAGTAAGACAAGTTGGATGCAAACTTGCAAAGTTATTTTGGAAATCCTCTTTTGTTAAAACCAAGTATTTATATTCAATCAGAAAGTCTGAATTACTTAAAGCTAGCTACAATACCTGTTCGATCTGGCTGGGGTCCCCAGGGGAATCTTTATGTGCCCGGGGGTCGCAGTCAGGACCTGATCGCAGAGGTGCCTCTTGGCATCAAGAATCAACCGTCAGGTGGTTCATTGTTTGTGCCGTTTGTTATGCTCTGCGCCTTGTGTCCTGCATCTCAACCATGACAATAACAACCCACATTGCGTTCAAGATACTTCACATCTCTGTACTGTTTAACATATAAGGAGTTGTACATTATGAACCTGTGTAGAGGACCTTACTCGCACTGGAGCACAATGAGGACATATGCCTTAGTCAGACCATTGGCAGAACATTTACTCCAAAATGAATAATGAATGAGTTATTCATTTTACTATATTAAAGAATTCACAGGGGGAGTATCAGGTAATCTCTGAGATGAAGCTGAAGCACATTTGATCATGTCACAGGCAATCATTCAGAATACACATTCAAGCACAATAGCAAAACCATTAGAATTTTGGAATGACTTTGTCAATGTTCAGATGTAAAGACAATGGAGATATTGTGGAAGTGCCCATAAAGATGCAGTTCATGAGTAATAACGCAAATGTTTACTGGTTTAGGCAGCATACCTCATTCCTTCAAAACTATACTAAACAGGCAAATGATATTCTGATAATAGCAACTAGTTAATAAACTAAACCTAGTATATGTATACCATATGTATCTCGCGTATTAAATGGAATTGGTGATTTTCTGTCTTATTCCAAACATGGTGTTTATGCGTATTTGTATTCATTAACACATTTTCCATGTTGCCCACATCTTGGCATCTTGCAGTTGAATGCCTTTGGCCAGGTCTTCATTGAAAATGATTTGATCTGAATTGACTTCTATGATGGCATCTTAAAGCTCAAATATAGTAACAGTAAAGAGTTTTGGACGAAATCATAATCACATTCAATACTTATACAAAATTTATGTGGACAAAGTATTTGCATAGTTATCCTGTGTAAGCCAAATGTGTTATCCTTCATCCTGTCTTTATCTTTTCATGAGAATAGAGGATATCTTAAAAGAGAAAAAAATTTAAGCAACAGATAGAGAGAGAACAGAAACACAGACAATTTAAAAGTGTATAGTGTGTAGTCAAGAAATATGACTTGAAACGCATAATTTGATTTTACTTTTTTAATTTCCAACAGTAATAACGCAGCAAAACCATAACAAGTTTGTAACAGTAAGGACAATGTAATAATTACAAGTGACCTTTTTCTTGAATTTCATGTAACAGGTATCACAACAAGTAAGCAGATATTCAACACCCAGTCATTACCAAAAAGGACGGAAATGTTCGGATAGGCCCAATCAGAAGCAGAATCAGCTTCATTACCAAGTATGTTTGCTTTGGTGCAATGGTGCATGATAAGAAACAAAATAAGTGATGATTAGGTAGAAAACATTTAAATAATAATAATATTTGACACAGTTAATATAAAACGTGCAAACATTTACTGTATAGTAGCATAAAGTAATGTGCAATGTGCAAGAAGGAAGTCCACAGAAGTGCATTAATGTAATGCATTAAGTAAATTAGGTTATGTGGCAAAGGGGTTCAGTGACAGTGGGGGTCGTCTGGCCTTATTGATGAGGCAAGCTGCCGATAGGGGATTTTTTTTTCTTGTGGTGTTGGTTCTTATGAACTGTAGAGTGACTGAAATATTTTGTGTCCAGGGTGGGAGCGGTCAGCCACAAACTGTCCAGCGCGCCTCAGGGTCCTGGTGGTGTACAGGTCCTTGATGGCAAATTGCAGCCAATCACCTTCTCAGCAGATCGATTGATACGCTGCAGACTGCTCCTGTCCTTGGCAAAGGCAGGTAAGGATGGACTCAATGATGCCTGTGTAGAAGTGTACCATCATTTTCTTTGGCAGGTTGAACTTCTTTAGCTGCTGCAGGAAGTACATCCGATGCTGTGCTTTTTTGGAGATGGAGATGGTGTTTTTCTCCCACTTGAGGTCCTGGGTGATGATGATGCCCAGGAAGCAAAAGGATTCCGCATTGATGACTGGGGGCGGGCGGCGCTGGGTTCTTCCTAAAATCCACAACCATCTCCACTGTCTACAGAGCGTTGAGCTCCAGATTGTCCTGTCTGCACCAGTTAACTTGGTGGTCGATCTCCCAATGAGGGTGGTGTCATCCGCAAACCTCAGGATCTTGACAGATTGATGACTGGGGGTGCAGTAGTTGGTGTACAGGGAGAAGAGCAGGGGGGAAAGGACATAGCCTTGAGGGTATCTGGTGCTGAAGGACTGGGGGTCAGACACGTTTCCCCAGCTTCACGCACTGCCTGCTTTCAGACAGGAAGTCAGTAATCCACCTGCAGATGGGTTCAGGTACTTGCAGCTGGGAGAGCATGTTCTGCATCAGAGCTGGAATGATGGTATTAAAAGCAGAGCTGAAGTCCATCCTCCAGCATGCCGGGATCCAATTTGTGAAGTAGGAGACAGGAGAGCATGTTTTAACTACAGGAAGGCATGATCCCCTTACCAATAAAGTCCAATCATTTGGTTCAGAGGCTACCATTTTGGTGGTGGAAATAAGGTCTAGCAGGGGCTGCCATGAGCCACCCCCAAGACAGACATCATCTGTTGTTTAGTGATATGGGCAGCCTGTATCCTGTCTTCAGAGCAGGAGAGACCCTTCAGAGTGTAGTTATTACCAAGATATTGTATACTAGTTTTACAAAGCATTGGAGCAAAATATTTTGTGGCTTTTGTCAAGGAAGAACAAAAGCCAAAACAAACTGGCCAAACTGGCAGCCTCACAAGCCTCCTTTGAAGGGGAACATAACAACTAATCATTGGCATACGCTACTGAAGAACATTGTATTGCCATGGCATGTTTTAGTGTAAATTCGGTCCAAATGGTCTGTAGTCTAACCATGGTGTAGGTCTGACTGAATGATCAACTGCTTTACAAGAGCATTTAATCTAGCCAACTGATACCTGACTGTTAACTGAAAATGAAGATTTCCTGTGTGTACTGTACATTATATGGAATTATCACAATCCTCATTATATGGAATTAACATGGAATTTATCAAAAATGCAGTGTAGACATTGTTATTGTTGTGAATGACTATTGTAGCTGGATATGGCTGATTTTGTTTTAGGGAATATCTACAAAGGAGTACAGAGGCCCATTATCATCAACCAACACTCCTGTGTTCCAAGGGCGTTTGGTAATCCAGGTTAATCATTTTAACTAGCCTCAACTGGCAGCTTCATTAAATAATACCCACATAAAAACCGGCATGCCAGGTTTGCCCCACAAGAAGGGCAAACGAGCACAGACACTGGATAGTGGAAGATTGTAAAAAGTACTATAGACAAATCTAAAAGTAGACAAATCTAAGTTTGATGTGTTCTGCTCACAAAGAAGAACATTCATGAGATGCCGACCAAACAAAAAGATGATTGAGGAGTGCTGGATGCCATATGTCAAGCATAGTGGAGGCAATGGTGGTGAAATGTCAATCATGATGCTTGATTTGAGTCAATCTTCCTCCATCACAACAGTACAACAACCCAAAGCACAGCTCCAGGCAAAACATATTTATGGACGAAGTAGTCAGCTGGTATCCTGTCTATAATTGAGTGGCCAGCACCGACATGTGCTCTCAACACTAATGAACTGTTGCCGAAGCAGCTTGACTGCATGGTACACAAGAAGTGTAATCTGAAGAGAATGAAATCTCTTCAGATTACTTCAACAAATGGACAACTAGCATGACAAAGGTCTGCAATGCTGTAATTGTTGCAAATGGAAGATTCTTAGACAAAAGTTTGATGGACACCATTATTATTTCAATAAAAAAAGATTATTTCTAACCTATTCATTTAGCTTGTTTTCATGTTCAATCCAACTTATTGTATGTTTTCATAGGAAACAAACTAAGTGACCCCAAACCTTTGGACAGTGGTGTTATGTCTGTATTTCTTTTGTGTGTACCCCTTAAATGTAGTTTTTGCTAGGATGGAGAGCCTAAAATAATGTGAATAATACTACCCTGTTTCCCAAAAGTTTGGATGCTGCTTAACTTGTAAATAATAGCAGAATGCAATGATGTGCAATTAGTTCAACATTTTTATTCAATAGAAATGAATACCAAGACAAATGTTGACATTAAGACATTTTATTGCTTTTTGAAAAATAAATGTCCACTTCGTGATTTTATGCCAGCAACACGTTTCAAATAAAGCCTGAAAACCATATACTTTTGGAGCAACATATGCTGCCATCCAGACGGCGTTACATTTTCAGGGAATGCCTATTTATTTCAGCAAGACAATACCAAACCACATTCTGCAAGTATTACAACCGCATGACTCTGTAGTAAAAGTGTTCGAGTGCTAAACTGTCTTGTCTGCAATCCAGACCTGTCACTCATTAAAAACACTTATGAAACAAAAAAAAACAACAAAGGAGACCACAAACTGTTAAACAGCTGAAATCCTATTTCAAGCAAGAATGGGAAAACATGTCATGTTTCATTAACAGGACATGAGTTGCAGTAGAATATATAATTTTTATTGTTTCTCTTTAACCCTAACCCTAACCCACTTAAACTTAAAATGCAAAAACAACAAAAAGGAGAGGCAAACCCGAACTGAGG
>JACXGK010000052.1:12723-198083 GCA_016801125.1 Novumbra hubbsi
CAAACAATAAACCACACCGGGTGTGGCTAGAAATGAACCTAAGTAGGCTCCCCAATCAGAGTCAACTGAATGCAGCTGCTCTGACTGGGGAGCCCACAATGGCATGGAGATGGCTAGAGGCCTCTCCATGTGCCATGCCCTGAATGGGAGCCCCAAAGCATAGAGATGGCTAGGGGCCCGCATCCAGGACATGACAGGTACAGCAATAAACTGACACAAACAATGAACCACAAATGAAGAACAAAAAGGGCAACTTAAATAGGATCCATAATTAGAGACAATGGTTATAGCTGCCTCTAATTAGGGAGAACAAACTGTGATCCCTGGGCACATATAGATGCCACGAGGCCCCCAGTCAGGACAGTACCCCCCAATGACACTGGTACAAATGGAGGCTCCGGAGCAGGACGCATCTCAGCCGCAGGTGGAGGAAGGGACCCGGGGAATGGTGGAGGCTCTGACCCCAGAGCAGGACGCTTCGCCGCCGCAGGTGGAGGAAGGGACCCCGGGAATGGTGGAGGTTCTGCCCCCGGAACAGGACGGGAGCCAAAGCAGAGGGTGGCTCCACTCCCAAAGAACGATGGGGTGCCGGAGCATGAAGCGACACCGCCCTCGAGGCAGGACGGGGCGCCAGAGCAGATGTGGGAGGTGGCAATGGGAGCAGCTGATATCAGCCCACCACTTCAGAGGCGGTGGTGGCAGTGGCTGGTCGTCCCACCCCTCCACAGCTCTGGAGGCTCAGGGCGGGAGAGAGACCAGTGCTGGAGGGAGAGAGACAAGGACTGGCACTAGGTTCACAGGGAGAGGGGTCGGTGGACAGAAATGGGACATCTGCAGACGGCTATGAAAGCTCTCCTTGTTGTTCTTCTCTGCCACTGCGGGCCCTGGTTGGGGGGCCTCTGCGCCAGCCATGCCCTCTACCACCTGACCTGCTCCTCCAGAGGCCAGTTGAATAACTCTCTGGTGGCTGCAGAGGCCCCCAGCCAGGACCTGACAGAAAATTGATGACAGCTTGACACACTCTTGGAAATCTCTCAAAAAGCTTAAAAAAGAAATCACCTGGAATGCTTCTCCAACCGTCTCAATGGAATTATCACATATGCTGAGCACTCTAATTTTGCATTTGAATCATATCAAACCATCTCAATTGGGTTGAGGTTGGGTGATGGTGGACACCAGGTCATCGGATTCAGCACCACAACTCCCCTCTCTGATCAAATAGCCCTTCAGGTGTGTTTTGGGTCATTGTCCATGGGTCATTGTCCATTGGATAAACAAATAACAATCCCACTAAGGGAATTACAAAACACTATGGTAGCCATGCAGGTTGAGTGTGCCACGCAGGGTGAGTGTGCCTGGAATTTTAAATAAATATCAGGCATTGCCAGCAGTAATGCCCCCCCATACCATGACAACTCTTCCTCCATGCATCACGGTGGGAACCACACGAGGAGACCATCCCTTCACACACTCTGCATCCAACCATGACACGGCGGTTGGATCCAAATATCTCATATTTGGACTCAAATCAAAGGATGGCTTAGTCTAATGTCCATTTGTTGTACCAAAAACAAGAAATGATTTGTATTGTATTTTTTGTGTCCTTCAGTTTCGGTTTCTCTGTAGTAATTCAGAAATGTAAAATAGGTTTCTACTGTCTCTTCTGAACAGTTGATGATGAGATGCAACTGTAACATAAACTTGGAAGCATTTGGTCTACAATCTGATTTGCAGTTTATGTTGGTGACTATAATTAACTGAGGCAGTGGTAACTCTGGGACTTCCTTTCCTGCAGCAGTGCTAGTGACAGCCATTTTAACCTTTTCTTAGTTTTTGCGAGCGCACTTAATCAAACTTTCTTAAAATTTCGAAGCATCCTTCTTGCATTGTCCATTCTTGAAAATAACAAGTCATAGGTGACAAGTTTATGCGTGTGTCATGCCCTGGCTGCGGGCCCCTGGCCATTTCAGGGCATGCCGGCTAGAGAGGCCTCTAGCCCTCTCTATGCCATTGTGGGCTCCCCAGTCAGAGCAGCTGCATTCAGTTGACTCTGATTGGGGAGCCTACTTAGGCTAGGCTACAGCCACACTCTGTGTGGTTTGTTTGTGCTTGTCTCAACAGCTTCACGGTTTGTTCTTTGTTTGAGTCATTTTCAAGTGAATACGCTACACGTTATTTGTACTTTGTTTTATGTTAGTTAAACCTTTCATTTCCGTTGACAGTTTTGTGTAGTTTGTACTTGTTTGTTTTTTGGGTTAAATACACCTTTACTTTCGAAAATGTCTGCATTTGGTTCGACTCCACACTACGACCTTGACAGAGTGAATATGAACAGATTGCTGATTTAACAATTGTGGAAATTGTATACGTTTTATGTAAAGTGTTGTTGTTACTGGTCAGACAAAATATGCTTATTATTTCAAACAATGGCAAATTACTGTTTTGCAAAACAATGAAAAATACTATGCCAATTAGGTTACACCAGAGAACAATGTTAGCCCACTTTCCTTAAAATTGTAGTATTTTGGTATTATGTTTTTAATTTTTTATTTACACAAATTGTCTTTAAATTGCTGATCTAAAAACACTTGAATGTATTTTCACACCATTTGAAATACAAATTAACTTTAATTTACTCTCCAAATCTACTCTATGTATAGGAATAAAAAAACATTCATATTCATGTAATATATTTTGGTAACATCAGCCATGGGTGAGAGGCAACCTTTAATTCAAAGGATGCGTTTTTGCCTTGCTACCAATTTTTCTCTGCTCAAGGAGAACACTATGCATAGTAAAACGTTTCTCAGAATAAAACTTGGGAGAGGTTCCATTTTCCCTGTATTTCTAAAGAATTGGTGATGAAATGTCAGCACAAATAGACAGATTATTGTTTAAATTGCATATCAGGGTGTGTATACTAAACTCAGTATTCCATTGCAAGACGTGGCTTCCTAACCCCCGGGCACACATGATTATAAGCATTGGATATGCATATGCTGGCAGACAGGGACTAACAACATCCACACAAATTCCCCTGCTGATAGTGTACAAAATCTAGTGAAGTCAAGACGAAAGAGAATGCCACATCAGCCTTATGAGGAAGTAGAGTCAGCTGTCTGAGATGCTGAACTGAAACCCCTGCAGACAGTGCTAGACACCCCTTATACCTCATGTCAAACAAGGGACAGACAGGGTGCTTCCAGTCACACTTAAAGGGGCAATATGTACTATTGCCTACTAGTAGCATAAAAACTAGCCAACGTTACCAGCAGATATCTGCAGTTTAAACTTTTAAGCTAACGTTTTAAATATTTTTTTATGCAAATTGAATCAAGTTGACTGACCAAATAATTTATTTTTTATGTCTTTCTATCTGTTTGCATTAACTAGAAATCTCTCACTTTACATGCTCATAGTGCTATCTTTCCCATCCTAAAGCACCCTGGTTCTGAGTCCTGTCCCATCCTAAAGCATTCACTGATGCTTTCCTTTACACAATGCAGTTTGCTTACAATGTCAACTGTAAGCAAAATGACAAGAATTAGTACCTGAACGGCTCCCTGTGTGAGCAGAGGTTGTATTCTTCGAATGTTGTAAAGAATCAACCCGGGCAGACGTGATTGATGTTGATTAGCAGTGATGGTTTGGTTTATCGGAGAACAACGGGATGTTGTCCAGGGCTTTTTAGTACAATGGAATGTATTGTCCAATTCACTGTTTCCTCCCCTTACCATTTTCCGAATGTATCTATCTATGCCTCTATGCCTTTCTGATAGAATTACTTTGAAATTATCACGTAGCCAGAATTCAATGTCATTATGTAAATTCTAAATAATTTTGTTTTATTAATTATTTTGCAATGATTGGTTAATAAAACAATTCAGTTGACTGTGTTTAAGTCAGACAAAAACAGCAAGGGTATCTTCAAAACACTGTTCTTATGTCAACAGCCCTCTTCAAACCATATATTGCTCTTCCTAGCAGTCTTTGCATGCCTTTTCTTTCCTTGGAAAGCTATCCTTCCCTCTCTAAATGTTACAGAAAAAAGTAACTGCTGCTGAGCGAGATTACCTAGCTAGCTTCCTCTAAAGTGTTAGTGTGCAGGTCAATTGATCTCCATAATGATTTTGATTAGTTGTATGCAGCAGCAACAGCCCAAGCAATCTACTGTTTTTTTAGTGAACTAGTACCTAGGCATCAACACAACTGACGCTGGTCTCATGATTCTCAGTATTGTTAGTTAGTAGTTACTAACACATGAACAGCAGCTGGAAAGAATTATTTATTATATGTATCTTTGCATGTGCAACATTGATTAGACCCATCCTTTTCGTTTTATATAAATATATAGATCTAACATCCGAAATACGGTTCATTGTATTGTATTCACAAAACACCTTAGCTAAATTTCACAACCATAAATTGTCAAATATCTTAATTATTTAGAATTATTTAAATTATTCACATATCTATTGTTTTCGATTTTGGTCATTTTTGTCTAGTACTGACACTGACCTGCAGTAGACTTACAAACATTACCTCTCACGTCAGATATCATTCTGGTTACATTCTTGGCCTTGTTCTTGTTGTTATCATCTAGACAAAAACATATGGTAAAAGGTAAAACTAAAATCAATTTACTTAAGGGTAAATTAACTGGAAATGTATTAGACACATTTATTTAGAGATAACATCCAAACTCAATACATTAATGATATTATTTTGCACTTAGGCTGGCTTTAATATAATGGTCTCTTCTATTTGTTGATATTTATAAACGTTTTTCAAATTCAGGCATTATCCAGGTGCCAAACCTGAGGCAATTAATTAACTTGTGAAGTTGAACTAATGCAAATTCAGATTATGTCTCAATAAACACCCTAATGAAGGTGATATGTGGTTGCCATTGGCTTTCCTCTCTCCAGATGCATCAAGGCATCTACCACACCCCCTGCCTTAGGATAGCATGGAACATCATATAAGAATATAACCACCAAGGCGATGGTCTGTTCACACTGCTGCCATCTGGTAAACGTTACTGGAGCATCAAGGCATGCACTTCCAGACTTACCAACATGTTTTTCCCCCAGGCCATAACACTTCTCAACCAGCAACATTGATCGATGATCACATGAACATTTCAATGCTCTGATGACGTTTTATGCACAATCATTGCACAATAGCTTGTATACAGATCCCATTCAAAGGCACTATTACACCATATAATATGTAAATACTTCTTTCATATTGTCATTACCCCTAGTTTATATTCTTATGTACAGTGGGGAGAACAACAACACTGCAACTGTGAGAGACGGAATCTAAAACAAAAGTAATTAATTAGCATTTTATTGCATGACATACAGTGGGGCAAAAAAGTATTTAGTCAGCCACCAATTGTGCAAGTTCTCCCACTGAAAAAGATGAGAGAGGCTTGTAATTTTCATCATATGTACACTTCAACTATGACAGACAAAATGAGAAAAGAAATCCAGAAAATTACATTGTAGGATTTTTAATGAGTTTAATGGCAAATTATGGTGGAAAATAAGTATTTGGTCAATAACAAAAGTTTATCTCAATACTTTGTAGTATACCCTTTGTTGGCAATGACAGAGGTCAAACGTTTTCTGTAAGTCTTCACAAGGTTGTCACACACTGTTGCTGGTATTTTGGGCCATTCCTCCATGCAGATCTCCTCTAGAGCAGTGATGTTTTGGGGCTGTTGCTGGCAACATGGACTTTCAACTGCCTCCAAAGATTTTCTATGTGGTTGAGATCTGGAGACTGGCTAGGCCACTCCAGGACCTTGAGATGCTTCTTACGAAGCCACTACTTAGTTGCCCTGGCTGTGTGTTTCGGGTCGTTGTCATGCTGGAAGACCCAGTCACGACCCATCTTCAATGCTCTTACTGATGGAAGGAGGTTGTTGGCCAAGATCTCGTGATACATGGCCCCCTCCATCCTCCCCTCAATGCGGTGCAGTCGTCTTGTTCCCTTTGCAGAAAAGCATCCCCAAAGAATGATGTTTCCACCTCCATGGTTCACGGTTGGGATAATGTTCTTGGGGTTTACTCATCCTTCTTCTTCCTCCAAACACGGCGAGTGGAGTTTAGACCAAAAAGCTCTATTTTTGTCACATCAGACCACATGACCTTCTCCCATTCCTCCTCTGGATCATCCAGATAGTCATTGGCAAACTTCAGACGGGCCTGGACATGCGCTGGCTTGAGCAGGGGGACCTTGCGTGCGCTGCAGGATTTTGATCCATGACGGCGTAGTGTGTTACTAATGGTTTTCTTTGAGACTGTGGTCCCAGCTCTCTTCAGGTCATTGACCAGATCCTGCCATGTAGTTCTGGGCTGATCCCTCACCTTCCTCATGATCATTGATGCCCCACAAGGTGAGATCTTGCATGGAGCCCCAGACCGAGGGTGATTGACCGTCATCTTGAACTTCCATTTTCTAATAATTGCGCCAACAGTTGTTGCCTTCTCACCAAGCTGCTTGCCTATATTCCTGTAGCCCATCCCTGCCTTGTGCAGGCCTACAATTTTATCCCTGATGTCCTTACACAGCATTCTGGTCTTGGCCATTGTGGAGAGGTTGGAGTCTGTTTGATTGAGTGTGTAGACAGGTGTCTTTTCTACAGGTAACGAGTTCAAACAAGTGCAGTTAATACAGGTAATGAGTAGAGAACAGGAGGGCTTCTTAAAGAAAACCTAACAGGTCTGTGAGAGCCGGAATTCTTACTGGTTGGTAGGGGATCAAATACTTTGAACTTTAAATTATTTACTAAAAAATCATACAATGTGATTTTCTGGATTTTTTTTCACAGTTGAAGTGTGCATATGATAAAAATTAAAGACCTCTACATGCTTTGTAAGTAGGAAAACATGCAAAATCGTCAGTGTATCAAATACTTGTTCTCAACACTGTATATTGTCTGTTTTTTTACGTTTTTTTGCTTTATATTTTTTACTTATACTACTGCTTTTTACTTATACAGTGCATCCAGAAAGTATTCTCTGCACTTTACTTTTTCCGCATGTTGTTATGATACAGTCGTATTTCAAAATGGATTCAATACGTTTTCGTCCTCCAAAATTCTACACACAATACCCCATAATGATAGCATAGATTTTTGCAAATCGATTCAAAATATCACATGTACATAAGTATCCACAGCCTTTGCCATGACACTCAAAATTGAGCTCAGGTGCATCCTGTTTCATTGACAGTGCATGTCAGAGCACAAACTAATCTATGAAGTCCAGGGAAATGTCTATAGACCTCCGAGATGGGATTGTATCGAGGCACAGATCTGGGGGAAAAGTACCGAGGCACATCCATAAATGGAAGAGTTGGCCACACAGCCAAACTGAGCAATCAGGGAGAAGGGCCTTAGGGAGGAGACCAAGAACCCGATGGTCACCCGATGGTCACAGAGTTCCAACGTTGCTCTGTGAAGAGAGGAGAACCTTCCTGAAGGACAACCATCTCTGCAGCACTCCACCAATCAGGCCTGTATGGTAGCCACTCCTCAGTAAAAGGCACCTGACAGCCCCACTGGAGTTTGCCAAAAGGCACCTGTAGGACTCGCAGACCATGATAAACTAAATGTTCTGGTCTGATGAAACAAAGATTGAACTCTTTGGCCTGAATCCCAATGTCTGGAGGAAACCAGGCACTGCTGGTTCCATCACCTGGCCAATACCATCCCTACAGTTAAGCACTGTGCTGGCAGCATCATGCTGTTGGGATGTTTTTTAGTGGCAGGAACTGGGAGACTAGTCAGGATTGAGGGAAAGATAAATGCTGCAATGTACAGAGACATCCTTGATGGAAACCTGCTCCAGAGCGCAATGGACCTCAGACTGGGGCGAAGGTTCACCTTCCAACAGGACAACAACCTTAAGTACACAGCCAAGATACAAAGGTGTGGCTTTGGGACAACTCTGTGAATGTTCTTGAGTGGCCCACCAGAGCCCAGACTTGAACCCGTTTGTAAATCTCTGGGGAGATGTGAAAATGGCTGTGCATCAACGCTCCCCGTCCAACCTGATGGAGCTTGAGAAGTCCTGCAAAGAAGAATGGGAGAAACTGCCCATAAATAGGTTTGCCAAGCCTGTAGCATCATACTCAAAATTACTTGAGGCTGTATTTTCTGCCAAAGGTGCTTCAACAAAGAATTGGGCAAAAGCTGTGAGTACTTATGTGTCACACCCACACCCTGATTATGTTCACCTGCTTTACCTTGTGTCTCTCTGCCCTCTGACCAGGGGTCTCCCATGTTCCGATAATTACTTGTGTATTTATCCTGTTGCGTTTCCGTGTCCCTGTTGCCAGTTCGTCTTGTGTGTTTCCCAAGCAGTACGTGCTCCCTTGTGTTTTGAGTATTGTCAGTGCCTGTTTCCAGTTTCCCTGTGTACCAAACCTCTGCCTGCTACCGAACAACGCTCCTGCCTCTCACCTGTCGGTTTCCTCTACCAAGTCCTCTAGTGTTCCAAACCTCTGCCTGCCACCGAACAACGCTCCTGCATCTCATCTGTCTGTTTCCTCTACCAAGTCCTCTAGTGTTCCAAACTTCTGCCTGCCACCAACACAACACTCCTGCCTCTCATCTGTCTGTTTTCACCACTGAGTTATCTGTGTACCAAACCCCTGCCTGTTTACAGTACTGGATCTTTGCCTGACGATTTTGTAACATTAAAAACCCTTTAATCTCTTCCTGCCTCCGCCATCTGCATTTAGGTCCGCTCTTGCATTTCTGACACTTATGTACATGTTTATATTTTTGCACTTAATATTTGTAAATCTATAAAAAATATTAAACAAACTGAATTGAATCCATTTTGGAATAAGGCTGTAACATAACAAAGTGTGGAAAAAGTGAAGTGTTGCGAATACTCTTTGTTTGCACGGTGCCGTTGCGTAGATGACCTATACCATGTCATAAGAATTTCATTGCTCAGAACGACACTGATTTTTTGTGCATTGGACAATAAAAAAAAAATACTTTGGCTTTCTCTATCCATCACTGAGACACATCTGGTTTCCATTTGCACAAGCTGGAATATAATAGTAATGCTAGTGGCATTCACACACTCAGCTAGTGAATGTTAACATTAAAAACAAAAAATCCCCAAGGGCAACAGCATTGTTTAATTCCCCTTGAAAACTCTAGAGTTCCTGACAGGAGACATGAGGTGACTTATTATTAATACATCAAATGCTGTAGCATTAATATATCCTGTTTCTCCCCAAAGGGAAGGTAAACTGGAGATAAAATGTGGGGTCAGGAGGGGGTCAGGAGACTTACCCCCACCGTCTTATCCACCTCTTCTCATCAACTCACCCTTTTATTCTGCACAGATGGCTGCCTAACAGGTGCACTTATTGCCATCAGAGGTGGAGTGGAATTGGAAAATTCTAATAGAGGGATGAGGTAGTGTGTTGGTGCAGAGGACGAAGAGATAAACAGGTTTAGGGACAAGGGCAGACATTCAGCATAACACTCCGTATTCTCTGTTCTTAGTGTTTTATGTTTATTTTTATGTCAAGTTTCTCATAGTGTAACCAGAAGCATGAGCTGCCTTGTATGTTATTTGCCATTATAAGCAATTTATTGAACACTGCATCCTTTTGCTGTGGAAGGAAAATCTTTAGAAACAGCAAGGATCATGGCGTAATGAAAAAAGCATCAGACAGCTTTACATTATTAGTGCTTATATGTGAAGCAGAGGCTCAAGCATCGTGAAAGGGATTTGGACACTCCAAATAGAGCTGAATATAATTTGTGCAAGCCAAATTTATTTAAAAAATGTTCTTCACTTCTCTTGTATATATAAATGTATATGCTTACTGGTTTGACAGACGCAATTACAGTGGCTCTCAAAAGTATTTACCAACTTGGACTTTTCCACATTTTGTGTTACAACATAATATTAAAATAGATTTAATCTAGTGTTTTGCCACTGATTAACTACAGAAACATCCTTAATATATTTTATTTCGAAATGTATTAAAATATGAATTATTTACTCTCTGCAATTACAAACCAGAACGACCAGTGGTGATACCAATTGCCTTTGTTTATTGGATTATGCCTGTTTACAAAAGAGTTGGCACAGGATTTCAGGTCACAAAATGACTGTCTTTAGGTGATCCCAATGTTGGTAAGTACAAATCCTAGCAAAAGTTCTTTCAAAGCATGCACATCAGGAATACAGTTATTCAAATGCGCCAATCAGGAGTAAGACATGGCAAATTAATTGAATTTCCCTTGGAGCACAGTATGTCTACTATTGGCACTACTGTGAATCTTTCTAAAAGAGGCCATCCCAAAAAAGTATTCGCAAGGGAAAGGCATTAGTCAGGGAGGCCACAAAGAGGCTGATGGAAAGTCTAAAGGGGTTACAGTCTTGTGGCAGAGCTTGGAGATACTGCCCATACTGCAACAATAGCCAGGGGGATCAGGGGGATTCATAACAGTGGCCTTTATGGGAAAGTGACAAAAAGAAAGTTATTGTTCAGAAAAACTCACATCAAAACTTTACCAGAAGATGTTATAGACTGATACTAAGTGGTAGAAAATACTATGGTCTGAAATTAATAGAGCTTTTTGGCCTCAACAATAAGCTTAAAAAGAGCAATGACCTGGAGTGTCCCAGTCAAAGTCAGGACCTAAATCCACTTGAGATGTGGAAATGTGTAAAGAGTAGAATATTGCTGTTGACCACAAGTCTACACTTGCTTGACATGAATTTGTGTGTACAGATGTGCAAATCTGGTAGAGACTATGCATGGCTGTAATTACTACCAAAGGTGAATCTATCACAGAATTTTTTCCAAGCAACTCATGTTTCAAAACAATTAACACTCAGGGCCACTTTTGGCCAACAAGACAAATGTAATTTGCCAAATGCCTTAAGATACTCTTAAATTTATGACACAAAATCAAGTATGTTTTATCTCATGAAAAGTTATTTTAATCAATCATTACACAATTTTCCAATTAATACTAAATACCAGAGATGTTGACACATGACTTTGACTCAGGTATGACTCGGGTCACATATTTTCCAACTTGAGTTGATAAACAGGAAAAATACTTGCATGTTTATGACTTAACTTGGACTTGAGCAGTATTACTCGAGAGAGACCTGTTTAGGGTTTCCCAGCGGCTTTCTCTCATTCTTCCTCTCATCTGCTAATTAAAATCCTGCCAACTTTGAATATTTTGTTAGACATCATTAAGCACAGTGTTAAATTATAGGTTATGTATTAGTATTTTTATGAAAGGTTTACATCCATGTATGGCTTTTGCAACTGGCTACATTAATTGCTTACAAGCCAGTATTATTATTATTATCCTACTACCCGAGAATAGTCAAAAGATGTTAGCACATGCAAGCAAGAATGAAAGTTAAACGTTCACTGCTAATGCTTGATCAAAAGGTAGCTGGATACAGGTAGCTAGATCCCATTGACATCTGCACCTAATGAATTGCACTACTTTCTGAGCACAACATTGTTTTTTTTTCTTCCATGCATGAATGATGTTGATGCTATAACTCAATATAGGTGAAGATGACTGAGTATTTCGTCAAGTAAAAAGTAAAAAGAAACTTATCACAAACCCCTAGTCTTCTACCGTGCTAGAGGTCTATTTACCCAACATGCATGGTTACATACAGATAGACCATCCAAGCAGTATTCATTTAATACTACACTTAATTAAAGTGTACCATACTCATCTTCTTCTGGCATACTATATATTATATTACATATTGTCTGTGTATTGTCTACTTAATTGTAAAGCGTCTTTGGGTCTTTAGAAAAGCGCTATATAAATTCAATGTATTATTATTATTATATAGTATGGATAGTGTGGTAGTTCCATAGTGTTCCATGTTCTCAACATGCAACGATAGGGTGGGGGGGGCGGACAACACAACCTGCTCTACTCTAATTATACTTTTCTCAATGTCACTCAACCTTGGCCTGGCATTTAAATGTCATTTTTAGGTTGTCAATTTGGACGTGACTGAACAGGCATCATGGCATCTGGATCGGTTCTGAAAATTGTTACATTTTGATGGAAGGACCACAGTGGAGGAAAATAATATTTGATCCCCTGCTGATTTTGTACGTTTGCCCACTGACAAAACAATTATCAGTCTGTAAGTGACAGAATAACAACAATTAAATCCATTCAAATAAGTTATACATTGATTTGCATTTTACTCAGTGAAATAAGTATTTGATCCCCTATCAATCAGCAAGATTTCTGTCTGCCAGGTGTCTTTTATACAGGTCACGAGCTGAGATTAGGAGCACTCTCTTAAAGGGATGGCTCCTAATCTCATTTTGTTACCTCTATCAGGTAACAAAATGACCTATCCACAGAAGCAATCAGTCAATCAGATTCAAATCTCTCTACCATGGCCAAGAACAAAGAACTGTCCATGGATGTCAGGGACAAGATTGTGATGAGAAGTTTACAACAGTTGGTGCGATTATTCGCAAATGGAAGAAACACAAAATAACTGTCCATCTCCCTCGGTCTGGGGCTCCATGCAAGATCTGACCTCGTGGAGTTTCAATGATAAAAACACAAATAAACAAGATCCAGAACCTCCGTCGTTGATATGCAAAGGCACCATTAATCCAGAACAATAATTATATACAGGTTTTGGAAAGAATGGCAATACATTTCACTTTCAAAACTACAGCAATTGGTTTCCTCAGTTCCTAAACACTTACAGAGTTGCGTTTGGTGATGCAACACAGTAAAAGGTAAAATGACAGTGTCCCAAAGTCTTTGAAATATGTTGCTGGCTTTAATGCAAAATACTTATGCATTTTTCCAAAAACAATTTAAAAAAAATCAGTTTCAACATTTGATATTTTGTCTTTGTACTATTTTCAATTAAATATAAAGATAAAGTTATTTGCACATTTTTCGCAGCGTCCCATCTTTTTTTGAAACAGGGTTGCATGATATTTCTCTTTCATTTTCTTTCTAATGTTTTGCTCATGAAAATAATATATATATATTCTTCATATATATGTATATATTTCATTTTTATAGTCCATACATGTTCCTACTCTCCAGTAAATGGATTGGATCTTCTTGGTAATGTACAATCGGGAAAAGACTAACAATTATGTTGGTCGTACATGAAGTTGTTCAGTAACTATAAACACAGATTTGAGTTGTTGTAGTTTGCTGAAGTTTATATTTGATGGGTAAAACATGCCCTGTCAGAATAACGCAGCGCAGTTACGTTTTTCATAAGTGGGCCCAGCACTCTGTGGGACAACACCGCATCTGTCAGGTACTGCAGGGGACAGCCCTGTCCCGGGCTATACTCTCCCGTTGGCGAGGAGTCGTTTCTCACAGCGATGATTGAAGGCGTCCAAATGCTGGATAGAAAGAGTAAATCACTAGGCCCCCCATCCCCCCAAACACACACCACAATGCTCTTGAGGCACTGGGATAGGCTGCAGGACATACAATCATCTCTGTTGTATTTCTGTTGGACGGCAACTCGTACTCTGTCGCTCTTTTCTTCTTAATGTGGTTATTAATGGATAGAGGTTTCCTGGCATCGTTGCTAATGTGTCCCTTCTGTCAGCTCACTCTATACCCTGGACTTTCATTATAATCTTGTGTTACATTTTTATTTTAATCATTTAGCAGACGCTTCTATTCAGAACGACATACAAAAAAGCGCATTCCTCTTAAAGTGACTTGGAAAACCAACACCTGACAATCATCGTAAGTACGCTTTCGTTGATCGAAGCAGTTAGTTGGCCAAGTCAGTGACAGAAACGTCTAAGTTATGGGAGTATTGTTTTTCCTCTGGTGGTGGGGTGGGAGGGTACACAAGTTAATTAAGATACTCATCAAAGAGGTGTAGTTTATGTTACCATGCCTATTGTAATAGATGCAGTCACAATTTGACATTATAGATCTATATTTCTGACATGTACTGTGGAAAAAGCATCTAGCCACATCCCATAACTATTCTTAATAATTGAACATGCAAACTGTCCAAAGAGGATTCTGGGATATTGTGGTTCACTGCTGTTAAATAATATAAACAATATGTGTGTGCTACTCCTTGGTAGGTCTTAAACTATAAAAATCATTATGACTCAAAATATAATGCTCGTTTTAGTTAGGCGCTATTATTGAGTGATTCAATATGAAACAAGGCCTGTATTAAACATGATACAAATATGTCAGCAATCCTTCCTCCAAAGGACCATTCTATGGATTAAATGCTTGCCCTTGTATAGTATTTCAAAAGTGATCTGAATTTTGTGATGGCTGTTAAAAGAATGGTTTCTCTTGGTCAATATACATTTTTAAGAATGAGGACACATCTAGCACTTTAATTTATTTATTCCAATCCTCTAGTGGATGAAGCTGGATCCTTGCACCAGTTTTTTTATTCCAGCAGTACTCAAACTATTGGTTTATGCATGTTGTGTTGTCTGGTGTATAATGGTCAATAAGAGTACATAGTACACAAGGCAGAAACATAATAAATACACTGAAGGTTTGTTTGCGATGTCTCATTCACAGTAAATTACAGTGGCCCCAAGACAATTGGAAAACTCATTAGAGCTGAGTAATGAGCATCCCACTAATACAGAGGGTGTGGGAAATAAAGTACATGAATAAAGAATTACCGTTTCAATCACAGACTTTGTGATTGTTTGGCATTTTTCTATTTAATTAAACAGTCAGTAATCTGGTTGTAAAGCTCAGAAGCTTTACAGTCATATTATAATATGGTTGAAACCACATAATGGTTGGTGCTAATTAGCATTTAATGTGTTGGATAATATAGAAGTGCAATCCATTGTTTACCCCTGTTTTGGGGTTTTCAGTATTCAGGGATTTAAAATTAAATTGCAATCGGCTGTTTATTCCCCATTTTCATTGGTGCTGCAGGCCACATTTACGTGGGAAAATGCCTCCACACTAAAGGGCCTCATTGGAGGTATCAACTACAAACTCCAATCTCCTGTCACCTCCAATGGGTAGATATTCCTTCGGCTAGCAGGTTACACAGCATGCCCTCACAAGCAGAGCTCTCACTGTGTCTGTCAGTTTCACATTGACTGGCCTACCTCAGGCAACTGAGTGACTCTGTTTCTTTCCACCACTGTACAGCAGATGATAGTTAGCAAATTGCCACAAGACACAAAGGGGAATCTGTAGATTTTAATGGTAGGACATTCTATTACAGCTGTAAAAGAAAGGTCTACAATTAAAAACTACAGAGGCCCCATAGGTCTTATGATATTTCAGTTATGTAGGCCCATTTTACGCGTACAATAGGCGTAATATTCTGTAAGGACATGTCTACCAACATTTAAGTTACATTGTTTTACAACTGTAATAGCCATTCCATGAAAGAGGAAAGACTCTGGAATGGAAGACTCACAATGGAAGTAACAAAACTTAAAAAAAAAAATCATATTTGTAAATACGCATATTTAATTTGTATTTTTAACACTATGATAAATGCAACCTAGTTCTACAAATTACGTTGGAAAATTATACTTTCATTATACAATTAATAATTCATCACCTCCATCATCAACCTCAAGAGAAATGCACTTTCATAGTGTGGAAAAGAACTACACCCCTAGTTTCAATAGCTGGTGTTGTCCCCTTTGGCTGAAATAACTTTCTGTAGCAGTTTTAATAACTGTCTATCAGTCTCTTAAATCAACTGAGGAAGACTTGCTAAGACTTTTTTACAGTTCTCTTTCATTGCTTTCTTGCATGCATTGTCCTTCTCAAGTCCCCCGACACTGACAGTGTTATAATGATTGAGTTCTGCTCTTTCTCAACCATTACATCTTTTTTATTTCTCCTTTTTGAGGCATTCTGATGTAGCTTTGGTGTTTTAGTTGATTGTCCTGTGTCAAGATTCATGTTTAGTCCAGCTTTTTACTAGATGCACAGCCATCCTCCTCAAGAATCCCCTGGTACAATAGGGAATTTATGGTTAACAAAATGATGGTGAGTTGGCTTGGTCCTCAGGCAGCAAAGCAGCCCCAAACCATAATGCCACTACATCCATGCTTTACGGTTGATATTAACTTCTTGTTTTCAAAGACAATATGGCGTTTGCACTCTACAATCACTCATTGTAGACATTCTAGATCTGATTAAAACTTGTAAGAAACATGCCAGGTCGAAGGTTAATCAGATGGCTATATATAGGCGGAACTTGGATGCCTCTCGAGATACAAGAGTACACGAGTTCAAAAAATAATGTGTTTTTGTACCAGATGTTTCCTTTTTGGCTACAATTGGCAGTCAACAAACCCTTAGCCAACCTAACGGACAATAAAACAGATGGCCAAAGGCAGTCGACTCAAGGTAAACTAAGACAATTCAGAATATTATACATATTTATCTTCCCTTGTC
The DNA here is from genome assembly GCA_016801125.1 of Novumbra hubbsi. Lineage (NCBI taxonomy): Eukaryota > Metazoa > Chordata > Actinopteri > Esociformes > Umbridae > Novumbra > Novumbra hubbsi. The sequence continues at coordinate 29,189 of JACXGK010000052.1, forward strand.
CTAGTTGAGAGCAAATTGTGAGCTAGGCTGCAAGCCAGGACAAGGCATTCAAACTTACAGCCAGCTAGCCCCAAGACAAATAATCTGCCAATGTTAAACAGGGACCAAGATGCCACCAGACCCCTAGCGGAGTGCTATAATATGCTTGATTCCAATGCTGAAAAACAGCCACCTTGCAGAAATGTCTATGTCATGCTTTACCTGAGCACCTAGCACTGTTCTCCAGGAAATAGAGAGTGTAAAGCTTGTCATAGCTCAAACAATGACTATACGCCTTTTCAGTTCTGTGTTTAGTAGGGTTCAACAACTTGTTTTGGTAGAAATGTTGCATAGCTTAGAAGTATTATGCCACTATCTGCTCGGCTGGATACAATTCCTCAGTTGGTGAGTTGAAAATCAACATTGTTTGGTATGAGAGAGAGGCCATCACTTGCCTTTGCCTTTAGGTAGCTCACTAGCTAGGCCCATCGGAGGCCCATCGGAGGCCTTCAGACCAATCTCCATCCTGCCTTCTAGCACTATGGAATACTCCCCTTTCTGCTTGACAAAGAACAACATCTTATAGGCAGTTGTTTCATAACTATTAGCATATGTTTTTTATTAATTGTTTACTAATATGGAGAGATTGAACTTTAGCTTATTAAAGCTTTTGGTTGGTTCTGTATGCCCATGAGTTGTCTATGGAGAACATGTTAGAAAGCATCAACTTTAAAAACTTCTAAGGTAAATCCTAGTGGCTCTGGCAGAAAGGTATCTGGGAGTTCACATCAGAAGATCTGCAAGGGTTTTGGTCATTTAAAAGATTGTTTTGCAACCACCATTAACCAGAGAATAAAAACAAAAATTAATAAAAGAAGAATGAATGCGCAATGAATTTTTGGTTAAATAATAGGCTCAGTTTGGGAGTAGGAATAAGAATAAAAAAATATTTTTTAATCCTAATTATTATTAATTCTTCTCATTATGCTTTAGAAACATAAGTGAAAAAGGTTGAGAAAACTATTTGTGGAAACCTTTTGGGAACCTTTAGAAAGTCTTCAGAAAATTTTCCCGGAACATTCTCATAATTTCAACCTTTACAGAACATTCCGATAACTTTTGTAACCACAGAACATTCCCAATTGTGTAGCCTTCAGAGAACATTCTCAGAACATTCCCTGAACAACTCCAAAACAACTGTTTATAAACAGTATCGGAAACGTTTCTGAACATTGGCCAAAAAAATCTATCCCAGAACGTTTTCAAAGGGTTGAGATACACTGACCAAAAATGTCTACATGCTGTGTGTGGGAATGTGATTTGATTTACAGATATATTTGTTTCGTTATTTGAAAAGAGTATTGATGTTAAAAGATTGTTTGTTAGGGTTGGCATGTGGTATTTTTAGTTAAAGGGTTTGGAATAGTAATGTTTTATGGGAATTGCGTTTAATTGGATCCGAAAATTTGTATTGGGTAGAAGAATTATGATATATGTATGGGACTATTAACGGCCGCACACTCCAAATCAGTAGGTGGCAGTATATACACCTTAAATTTGTTTGTGATCCATCAGTACAAATTTAAAGAAGAAAGATACAGAAGTTGGTTGTTTCAAAACAAGCGGGGGAAATCTGAGATTCCCTCTGTGCTGCCTGCATGAAACTCAACGTAAGTTTACTGTACAAGCTAACTTTAACTTCGACATTGGTTCATCATAATTTACATCGGCATCGAACATACATTGGTGTTATTTACTTCCAATCGGTTAACGATCTTGCGTTTGCTTCCTTGAGTTGTATTTATTAATACGGAACTAGCCAACTACTTACCGTTGGGTAACAGAAGCTGTGGTATTGAAAAAGCTGACTTTACCTCACCGAATAGCGAACCAGTCGGATGCGTTTTTTACGATCATAATGTTGTTTGCATTATTGCGATTATTTCAAATGTAAATTCGTCAAATTACATTATTCAACCGAGACGTTTATCGTTATCTAGCTACGTACAGTACCATTACGGTAGTCACATTACGGCAAGGTATCGCTATATTGTACTTTAATATGGAATTACGGCGTAATCGTATTCGCTATTGACAGCTCTCCATTTATCTGTCATTTGCACTGCTAGTTCCTATTTTGATCACGTGGTTCGATTTAACGTTGTATAATTATGAGATGCCCCTTGTTTGCGTTGGCTACTATTACCAAGGTTAAAAAAGCAATTGAGGTAATTTGCAAAAGGGTTCTATGTGGTGCAGTAAAATGTTTCGTTATGCTGGTTTAGGGTTAAAAAACATTAGTCAAACTCAATCAATTAAATCCAAACAAGTGTATGTGGATTGTTCACAGGAGACCTTGCGATATTTTCAGCTAGGAACATACACGTAACTATCTGAAACCCTCAAACAATGTACAATACTGTTGAAGTTTGGGGTCACGTTTAAGTGTCCTTCTTTTCCTTTAGCAAATACATGATATGAGTTTGAATAAGAACGCAACATGAAATTTATTGGCAATTTCTCTCATGGAATAGCTTTTATTTCTCAAAACAAGAATTGACTAACATTTTTCAGAAGAACTTTGTTTCTGGACATTTTGAGCCTTGAACCCACAATTGCTTATGCTCCCGATCAGGGGAGGGCAAACTTTTTGACTTGGGGGCCACATCAGGTTTTAGAAATGAAACGGAGGGCCACATTTGTTTTTGTAATTTCTTAATCATAAATGATTTGCAGGCCAGAAAAGGGCAAAAGTAAAAACAAACAGTAAATATGTACAGTAGACCCCTTATAATGTTTAAATAGTTTAAATTCTGACTCGGATGTTTACCTTCTGCGGGCCAGATGGAACAGCCTCGCGGGCCGCATTCTGCCCTCAGGTCATAGTTTGTCCACCCCTACTCCAGACTAGTCTAGAGAAGACATGTGTTATTGCTTCTTTAATCAGCACAACAGTTTTCTAAGTGACCCTTAACTTTTGATCGGTAGTGTATGCACCAATGTGCGCGAAAGGTTGCCATGTATGATACATGTGGTTATATACAGATATCAGGTACACTTATTTTTTGTGGCTCTGCTACTAAATTTTGCTGTTGGGTTGGATCATCAGAAGATGCGTTTTTAATTTAAGACCAAAATGCACGCAAGCTGTGATTGTTCTAAATTGCACATATTCGCCCAAAACAGAAAACGTGTTAGATCATGTTTTCAGTCTTATTAAAGTGATGTGGCTGGGTGATTACCTTACAAAACGGTAAAAGAAATCTGATGAATGGCTGTGATTGGCGTGTGATTGTTAAAAGTATTTGTAAGAGAAAAGTGCAGTTAATAAAACAACAAAAATAACATCTGATTCTTCGAATGTACAAATTTATTTCAATAAAGCACATAAAAAAACAGAAAGCCTATCAAACATGTTGCATAATCCTTTAAAATAAACTAATTGCACTGCCAGACTTTTAAATTCAACATTTCAATATAATTGTTACGTCTCGTTAATTTACTTCATAGTTGTATACCAACAGTAACCTCCAAATTGCTGTTCTACTGTTTGTAAGAGTGTGCTCAAGACGTTTTCACTCCCTGATCTGTGGAAAAACCTTTGTTTTAAATGTCCTACCGTCTTCCTCCTGATCGAAAGACACAGTCTAATATACTCCTTTGAATTAGTACAGCCTTGTTTTTCAAGCTGTAGCGTGTGCCATGAAGCCCAAGCTTGCAACCCCACATTCTTCCAAAGCCTAGGCCATTTTGCGTGCATTGTCTCTACGAATAACCTGCACCCTCGCCTTTGTTGTGTTCTTTGCGAACATGGTCTCAAAAGCTTTGCAGATTGCTGCTGGTTACGTGAACCGGAGCACTTCTGTGCATGCAATACGGTTCGTTTCATATAAAGTCTTAATCGAGCCACCATTCTGTTAAGCCAAGCATACTAACGTCAGAAGTCTGTATGTCCATGAACAAATGTATGTTTCTTACATTGCCATTGATCACACCATAAATTAGTCTGTCAATTACATCATATAGTGCAGGTAGGGATATGACAGGAAAGAAGCTGCGGCTTAAGGAGTATACTCGGGCTCCAAATGCGCCATTAGCTGATGGAATACTGTCTTTTACCATGGATTAAGGCTGGTCCTCAACTTCCTTTGGGCTGTCTCTAGCAAACTTTCTGCAGTTTTCAAATGCCTGTTCATTTGGCTTTACTACCTCATTAGCTTATCTTTAGTATATTCTAACACTACCAGCTGCTTCATATTGCTTGAATGCATCTTTCGTTGTGATGCCAACCTTTCAGGTGATTTATAAGATGTGCTGTGTTAAATCTCAGTCTCTTTCATTTTTGGAATAAAAAATGCAGAACATGAATTGGAAATTGCAATCGTGATGTGTGCTTTTGCAACTCCAGTAATTACTTGTTTGGTTCCAGTCCACATTGCATGGCTTGCATACGTACAACAGTTTGATGAAATGAACGCAACAACAGTTTGCTGCTTTTAAGTCAATGTAAGCAAAATTAGCTTTGTATAATAAGTCTATTTCAATCTACAGACGATGGTTTGGATGTATTTTTTGTTGGATAGTTATTGTATTTTCTTGGAGGTTTTATCCATAGCCTAAACCATGGCTCCCTGGGGAGACAGTAGGTTAATTTAATTACTTATGTGCAAAGCCTATCACTAAGGGCTTTCAAGGTAGTGCCCTATTTTTGTAACATATCGCAGTGCACTTTATATTGACAGTCCTTCTAATCCATTTGTTTTTATTTTTGTAAATCCCAGTTTACTTGAATCTGTTCATTATCTTTAATACCTGCCTAACAGATTTGTTTGGCTTTAATGCCCAGTGCCTTTACTTCAGAATCCATAATGAATCTCACCTTCGGAAAGGCAGACGATAAAATTGCAGCCTGAATCTTTAAGAGTAATTGTTCAGGTCTTGGGAATGTAATGATATAATGAATTATCACTGTGTGTGAAGAAGCCCTGTTTTGGAAATAATTGGGGTTTTATGTTTTCCTGTCTCTTTGTCTACTTTTTTGTTCTTTTGTTGTTATAATTTCCATGCATCACTAGGCAATTTGTTTTCCACATTTATTTTCATCTCTGATATGCTCCAGAGGCTGCCATTTTGTGCTGAAGTGCCCAGTCGAAAAGTGAGTATTTATGAGCCTTAGCATCTGTGTGGTTAGCCTACTCATTCTCTTGCTTATGGAAGTGTACAGGTGTGTAGCTTTCTTTAGTCTCTGTTTTTACCTGGCTGCTACCGATTCTTCCTTTGGGTCCATAATCAAAGATTATATAATTTTTTACGGAAAAGCAACTACAGCCAACTGATGTTTTTGATGCCCGAGAAACTGCAGTAACAGACAGGCATAAACATAAAGGTAGATATGTCATTAACCAGTGGGTTGTGGAAGATGACACGCCACACTGGTTTTGTTACCCATAGATTTGGCCCATAGATTTATGTTGGTCATTTTTAAAGGGTGGATAGAACTGTGTCGGTTCTGATGTTATGTTTTAACCTACAACTTAATCGAACATCTCTGACCAATTACTTAAGTCTTTCATCTTTTTTTGTTTTGCTTATCTTTCCTTAATAGAAAACCTACTACTTTAATTGCGTTGTTTATATAAAAAAACATCAGATTTTTGCTATAAAGTACGGTCCTTGATCACCTTTGCTTCCCCAGTTTGACTCTCATCAACCACTTCTACTTTTTCAACAGTTTTTCAACATGTTTTCCCCAAAAAACATAAACATGTTTATACAAGTGTGAATGTTGGGTAATGTTTAAAAATAATGTATTTGAGTTACAAGTAATGTAGCATTTTATCTAAATGTTGCCAAACAATTCTGACACAGATGGGACAAAGGTTTTAGGGTATCTACAGCATGTTTTTTTTTTAGGCAACCCTCCAATAATGTCATTCGCTAGTTTTATTCTGACTACTGTAGTAACCTGACAACTTCACTAGCAGTAACAGTAGTTGTGATTATTGGGTAAAAGTTGTTTTGTGTGCAAATTAGTTATTTAGTGTGCTACTTCTGTGATACTTTTTTCTACCCCTTGTAGAGTTTAAATATGCTTGAAAACTAATATGTAACTACTTGTCTTGACACATGCAATTTGTTGGTAATAATATTGGTAACGTTAGAGCGGAGCAAATCCGCACTGTCAGTGGTAGTAGTAGCCACTGGGTTGGGAAGGACTGTGAGCAGAATACATTGAAAGTAGACTGACCTAAAATATCTGTAATGTGAATGCCAACATAATACAGAGTTGAGCACGTACTACAGGCCTGCACTTGTTGTTGCGGTGTAGATTACCAACAGCATGCCACTGTTGTGATTTTATTTTCCTGATATGCAGTGTTTTCTGACATGCACCCTGGCACCAAAGCAAATTCCTTGTATGTGTTAACCTACTTGGTTATAATGCTGATTCTGATTCAGTGTAGACATTGTTAATAACTTTTTTTGCTGGAAACTGAGGATTTTTTATGGAATATCTACGTTGGGGTAAAGAGGTCCATTATCAGCTACCATCAATCCTGTGTTCCAATGGCATGGTGTGTTTGCTCAAGTATATTTATTTAGTAGAGTTGCAAAGAAATATTCATCTCTCAGACTGGCCACTAAAAAGAAAAGATTAAGATTGACAAAAAACAGACACTGGGAAGATTGGTACTGAGGAAGATTGGTTGGAAAAAGTGTAATGGACAGACAAATCTAAGTTTCAGCCGTCCGGAGCTCAAAGAAGAACATTTGTGAGACGCCGACCAAATGAAAGGATACTGGAGGAGTGCTGGACGCCACATATCCTTTTCGCCATTACCACTAGCTAGCCTGTACTACTTGCAAGAAATGGACCCTGTGCTAGTTGCTTCTAAAGCTGCTTTAAAATCTGTTCATCATCTGTACTTTTGGTAGTCATGCTCCTTTTATCATTCTTGCCTCTGGTCATATGACTCAGAAAATATGGGCTCTGAGACTGTATTGGTTAGTGAAAGGGACACATGAAGATGGAGAAGCCAAATTTAAAATAAAAATTCTGGCCCAGCACACCTCTTACAGGATAACTGCAGCCATTATTTCCCATGCACCCTAGAGATACAGCAACACAAACCTTTGCTTGGCAAAGCCCTTTTAATACCTATTTTGGGAAACCCTCGTTAAAGGCTTTGCCTTTATCAAAACCAGATTATGGAAATGTAGCGCAAACCAGGGTCCTCTGTTCATCTGCAATAGTTGTGTGTAACATGTAGCAACTCTTCGTTAGCGTTGCCCACAAGGCAATACATATGTCGCTCTTTGTCCAACATGTTGTTGTTTTTTTACACTTCCCCTCAATTACACACTCACAAGAGATTTGGTACAGCATCCTCTATATGTGTTAAGCCCTTGCTGGCATGAGTTTGGACATCAAGCTGATTTGCGAGGGCGTCGTGGTTAAAACAACAATAAAAAAAAAAAAAAATGAAAATCAACTGACTATTCAGCACACATTTGTAAATATTTTGTGTTAATTCTGTTTCATAAATAAACATCTTTGATGCTGATCACTGCAATGTGGCAGCAACCTTCGATCCATTAACAAAAGCATCAAAACAATGGTTGTATGTGTGATTAAATTTTTGTTGAGGGGAGGTAAGGCTTAACATATATTAGGTTCAAAGAAAGTAAAACGTTTGTTTTATATAGTTGAACATACTGCATGGACGGTTGGAACATTCTGTAAGGTTTGGGGTAGACTATCTCCACCCATGCATACCTTTCACAGATTTGGACAAAACTGGTGGCTATGTAAGCGGGAGAATAGTCACCACCCATTGAGTGGAGAGACTCTGAGACTGAAACCGTATGGATTTTCTCCCAAGACAGGAGGGCCCCCAGGGAGGTGTTTTAAAGACTTTCTGTTAATAAGTGCAGTGTCCCAAGTATTCTGTGCTCCTCCTCACTATACGGGTGGAGAATGCTGGGAAAGATACTGTAGTGAAGTGTAGAACGCAAGCAATGTTGATAGGGAAGCTGCATGTGTTTGTTCTCCATGTAGTTGCATTTTGTCCCGTGTTGTTAACTTCAGGCCCTTTCCTTGTGTTACAAGGTGAAATGTAACATCGTTTAGGTCAGCTGGCCCAGGCGGCCGCTCAATAGCAGTTGCTCTTGGATCTGCTGGCCGTCTTTGTAGACCAGGCCTATTATGGATTGTTCACTTTCTTAAAGCGTGACAATGTGGTTCCCGTCTGCCTACGCCCAGCAGTCCGGTAGCTCACTGCTGCCTCCTGCTTACAAAGTTCACTCCCTTTGACCCTGTGGAACTTTACTTGTATACTATTGAGGTAGTTGCAGAAATGGAGGACTGGAAGCCCACAGACTGGATGCACATCATTTGGCCCTTCCTGACTAGAGATTGTCAGCAGTCCTATTGCGCTCAAGTCACTCAATGACCTGTGTGACAATCTCCTGCTTAAAGCATTCATCTTGGGATGGCTGGATGTGTCCCCTGCGGCATGAATGGTGCTATACCCTGGAAAAACTGACCAGATAACAGAGAGATCTGGTAAGATTTCAGTCCAAGCTGAGTGGGGGCGTGTTGATCATGTGGAGGTCGTCCTAGTGCTGGTGCATGTAAATTTTTTGACACCTGTCAGTGTGGTAGAAGCCAGGTCTGTGTTAAGGGGAGCAGGTATGTCATACAACCTTCTGAAATACTGGGAAGCACCACCTGTTCATGTCATAACCCTTGTCACTACTATGATCTGGCTTTTTATCAGCGACAAGAACTGAGGGAGTTGGTGATCCAGGATTCTGATGTTTTCCCATATTTCCAGCTAAATATATTTTATTCACCATTGCATGTGCTAGTAATTTGTAGATGATCTGTCGGACAGTGGTATTGTGTTTTTCAACAGGCTTTGTTATTGATTTTTGTAACCCCTCCCAGACGAATAGGCATGAAAACGTTAATTTTGAGGTCCTTGGTCAGGTCTTCTGGTCTTTGCATGTTACCACATATATGTATGGTTAAGACTAAACTAGACTAAGTTTCTAATCTTAAAAAGAGGCTGGTTACCTTCTTGTTGATACAGTGGGCTGCTAAAAGTATTTACCCTTTAAACTTTTCAAATTTTTATTTTATTAACACATTAAATCATAATTTAATTTGCATTCTTTTGCATACAAAGTGAAAAATGTGATATAAAATGTGTGTAAATTAAAAGTGAAATACAGATGAAGTAAATGAAAATGAATTGTGTTAACTCCTTTAGGTCAATATTTTGTATATGCATCTTTAGCAGCGAGTACAGCCAAACGTCTATGATGTTTCATGCTTCTATTGAAGCAGTCTCTAGCAGCTTTGCAGACCTGGATATATCAAGTTTTCAAGCACCTGTTGTATTATTTTTCTTTTACTTTGCCATTGGAGTCTATGACAGCCCATAGACCCTTGTGGTAAAAAGTTGTTTTGGCAAACTTGTTAGTGACCCTCCCCTCTATCTTTTCACCAAAGCTCATATCTCTGCCTCACTTCGCAACCATTGGGTCAAATTTGGATATGCGTTTACCCACGTAACTTTTGAACCATATGCCCGATTGTAGAAAATGATGACGTGCGGGCGTATCTCAGCAACCGTTTGTCCAATTTTCAACAAACTTTGTGTACATGTTTGCTATGAGGACCAGAGGATGCCTGCAAAGTTTTGGCATGATCGTCCATATGGGGGTGCTGTTCCAGAAAATCAGTATTAAAGTTTTTAACTCCTGAATGCAAACACCTTATTTAACCAAAGTTGCTGTGTGCCATGAGGGAATCATTTACTTGTACTCCATCCAATCGGGAGTCGGTAGTTCAAAATGTGACCGCCATGAGCCAATTACATTACAGGTATGATTTTAAGTCTTTTAAGAATGTCTGATCCAGATCCAACTTGGCAGGAATATTCCCGTATAGGACTTTCAGCTTCCTGGGCCATTGGGGGGTGTTACAGTGCATCGTCTAACATTGGGATGTTCACACATGCAAATTGTGTCGTTTGAGGCTCACTAGCAGTCTGTTGCCCTTATATTGCTTATGCCTAGGGCCGGCCCTAGGTGTATGCTTAACTCAATTAATGGATTTTCATGTTCAATCTTAAAATTTCTGATGCCAGCATGTTTAGAAAAAAAAGTTCAATTGTAAGTATTTGTGCCTTTGCAGCACTCAATCACTTACCAGGTGACGTCATTTAAATCTGTGATTGTTCAGGGCTTAGGGTTTATGGGGGACATTGGGATTGGGCCCTAAAAGCTTTGCTGTTTATAATGTTTTTGCATATAAATGATGGAAATGACTACTGTTGTTTTGTTTTACAGTTCACAAGCTGTTATACTTAAAATAATTTTTTGTGTTCATTGCTTTATTTTAGTGATTCTACCACATGTATAATTTGTGCGATTAATTAGTTTATTTTTCATCGATTTAGAAAAAAAGAAACACCATTCCATCATATACTGTATGTATGTATGCACACACACACACACACACACACACAGTATATGATTGAATGGGGGTTTATTTGGTAGCATTTCATAGTGTGACACAGATTATACTATTTGCATTAGTTGGCCTATTGTACAAAGTTTGAGGTCAACTTTTTCATTGATTCTCCAGCTCCCACTACCTCAGGCTTTCATGGGGAGACCATTCCATCTCATACCCATCTGAGTGAGAGTTCTTCTCAGACTAATCTGAGTAGCATACAAACTAAAATCAGGGCACCTTCTTTGAGGTTATTTGACCCACAGTCCCACACGATGACATGATGTTATTCAATTGACGTGCAACTGAGCGATAGAAGACTGATTTTTGAAGCTCATTTTAGAATGCACTGTGCTTTCCAGCTCTGTCATGTTAGACTGCAACACCTATTGAGTTGCCAGTGGACTTTTGGTGGTCTTCCTGACTCAAGCCCTTCTTATCAGGATACCTGGTGGCCAGGATGGCCTGTTTTAGACAGATTCACAGTTATTCACATATTCTCTCAATGTCTTAATAAAGGACTTTTTCTTTGCTCCAGGAGATATTCAATACCTTTAAAATGTCTGTATACCCTTCCTTTTATTGGTGCTTTTGAAGAACCTTATTCTGGATTTACTTTGGATGATCCTTTGTCATCATGACAGTGTACTAATCAATGGTGGGTTCTGCCTGAGGCATGTGTACCCAATTAACTACTAATGAAGTGGTTTCACATGTGTCATAGCCATGGGGGTGAATACCTATGCAGTGGATTGTTTTCTGATTTATGTTTTAGTAATTTATAAAAAAAAAAAAAAGAATATATACTATATAAAAACAGAAATACTCCAACACCTACAACATGTAAACACATTTCACACCTATTTATTTTTATTTTTTATTTGTCTTCCAGTTTGGCCTTTGTTTGCAGTTGTTGTCCTCGAGCACAGCTTGGTGGGTGTTTCTGTGTGAGTCATGTAACCTTCAAAATGCCACATGCGCTAAGCTGGGGATTTTGTTCTAAGTCACAATGCAAAGAGACACAAGCCACTTCAAATTTCAGCTCTGTCATTGTTTATGTAATGGCACCTGTGAAGTAAAAATGGAGTGGAATAGATAGTTAACAATTGTTTAAGAGTGGAATACCAATTATTGCAATACTTATCTGTTTTATAATGTTTTTTTGTATTGGTTGGTATCTGTTCTCCTCACAGTTACAATAGTAAACAATTGTGTCCCCAGTGTACATTGGCGGGTGGATTACATCTAGTGTTTTTAGCACAATCCAAAGTATTGTCCCAAAACAGATATTGTCACCGCACAATACTTGTTTAAAAACACTGCAGTTACAAAGCAAAGGAGAGAAAGAGATTTTATTCACAAACATGCCACATCTATTGTCCCACCTAGATACATTTGGGATTGATAACCGATTTGATGGGAATTCTTATTTAAGATGTTATAGTTCATCAGCACCTTTGGGAAACTCTTAGTTGGTCATCCATGAACTTCATTTATCAACATGGTAAATGCCAGAGAACACTCAAATGGAATGACACAAAAGGTTGTTGACCCAAATCCGGCAATGGCTTTAACATAGTAGCTACATGTCTGCACGTAAATAATAAAGAAATGTACAACAAATGGATCTGCCTACAAGGATTCCATATCACAGGAGTATTGCAGAAGTTGGTTATATATCGGGGTCACCAATCTCCATTACTTGAGCTGCTGCCTCCTTGGCAGGTTATTATTTATTAGGAAAGGTTGCAAGAAAGATCCTCTGCTGTTTCCAAACCACAAACATAAGGGCCTGTGGTTTGCTGAGTGATCAATCAATGAAACTTTGATTGTTATAAGCATCTATGGTTCGATGAGAAGAAAATTACATTTTTGGGGCAACAACAGCTGAGGTGGGTTTACAGTGAAAAGAGCCATTGTACTTAAGAAAAGTACCTTATCCCCACTTTGAAGTGTAATGGTGGATCTGAGAGGCTGTCTTACTTATAAAGTACCCAAGAACAGGGAACCATGTTAGTTTTGCCGACGTCAAATGTTCTTTTGCAGGCAAGCTTACTCTGCTAATTGGTTGCACATCCCTCATAGGGTGCAAACTCATAGCCGTATGCTGTTCAACACAACCACGCATCTAGACAACGTACCTACTGTTAGAACTACACAGAAGTTACCCATTTGAAATGCCCTATCGGTGCGGTTTTAAGCTTGCAAGCTACATGGTAACCTCAAGTACCAGGAGATTTTGGGTTGTTGTTGTATCTACCAGCAGGACAACAATGCAGAGCATATTTTTAAATTCGCTTAGAAATGATTTAATGGCCATATAATCAAGATTTTGCAATGGCCATCACAGTCCCCTGACCTAAATCCTTTTGGAAACCTGTAGGGTGAGCTGTTAAGGAGAGTCCACAAGAAAACATCTGTTCCTATGTTTTCCCACCACATCAAACAATGGGAGACAATAACTTGGAGCTGTAATCACGGCAAAGTTATGAACAGAGTACCAAATGCAGGGGTGTAAATAATTGCATTACACATTTTTTTGTACATTTTCTTTTGTTGTTATTTTTGGCTCAATTAAAGGTTCGATTTATAAGATTTTTCTGTAAGATCAAGCTAATAAACAACTTGTTTGCAGTTTCTGTGCTCATATTTAGCTAGCATGCTAATACTTCTGAAGGGCACTGTATATCCAAATCAACTGTGGTAGCAAGAGCAAACTATCATGATGACTGAATGTTTTATGCATGTTTTCACCTTTCTGTAAATGTATGTAGTGATTAACATCTGCTATTTAGCCAGCATGTTGTTATCCTCGTGTCTGAGACTCAAACATTATGTGAATGGTTATGCAAAATAAGATGTTGTTTTTATCTGCAGTAGTGTCTCTTTACATGCAATATTCATGTTTGTGATTTATTAGGAGATTTGGGTACTAAAATGCTGACATTTAATTAGTTTGCGACCGAATACCATGCAAAGTGGGTCGCAACGGGATTGGTATCTAGTTCTCTGCTTCTCCTGTCACGCAGCAGTAGAGCATAGCTTTGTTAATGCTGTAAACTCTTGAGACTACAGTATCCTAAGGCACCCTCCGTCTAAAGACAAATGTAGAGACAAATGTATAGGACATCCTTCCTATGATGTTGTAAACACGGAGCAGTGAGGAGACCAAATGTTAATTGCTAACTCCTGCCTGTCCACAGATGGATTTCTTCAAGGAAGTGTAGGGTTAGATGTAAGACAACCCAAGGGCAAGTATCTGATGTAGGTTCTGTCGGGCTGAGCCATTAGTCATTCCCCTCCACTCGTCGGCAGAGAGTCTGACTCTGGAGCAGAGTGACGCTGACTTTTAAATTGGGTTTGTGAGAGAGTGGCCTCGGCTCAGAATGCACATAAGTAGACTCCTGCATGCACTCCCACTGTCCTGGTGCTCTGCAGCTGATAAAAGTACAGTGGGAAATACCTGCTGTACTTTCTTATTTCAAATGGGATTTGCAGCCAACAGTTGCATTTTCCCACAACTACAAAAGCATAAAACCGAGGCAGCTGGCATTTTTATATTCAGGAAATGAACCTTTGTCATAGGCTAATGTCAAGGCAATTGGGTTTTAACAGCAGGGCTTGGAGATTGGGATGATCTATCAAATAAAGAGGAGAATTAATGGTGGATAGTAAAGCGAAACCCTTCTTGAGCTTCTAGATAAATGACTTGTCCATTATGATTCAGTGAAGGGATGAAGTGGGTGGAGATCATTGCTGCACATATACTGTGGGCTTCCAGAGGCGTTTGTCGTGAGCACAATTTGGGATATTGTGAGCATAATAAAGTCCTTTTATGCATTATTGGGCAATAATTATGGACACCTGGGAACTTAGCATCTTGCAGTATGGAATTAATTCATGGGAATGTTCAGCTTAGGAGAGCAAGATGGAATGTGCTGTAGTGTAGCCTGATTTGGTCCTCAAGACCACTACAGAACACTAGGAAGTGGTAATAAACAAAACCTGTCGTAGCCCATCCTCCATTCACCCGCATAATTTCGACATGTGAACCTCTTCATGAATCATTTGTTTAGCCGTACTTCAATTAGCCTCTTAATGAGCGCTTTGAGCTGGGCAGGGCTGGTGCCTGGTGACTGAGGAACTAGGAAGGCAGCGGTTTCCACTGCGGGGCCTAGACTAGTGCATTTGACATTTAACTAGGCACGAGCTGCCACCAAGCTCCAGGGCTGTGGGTGGCATTTAAAGATGGTGCCTCTTCACCCCTTATCTACCGCACTGTGTCATTGCTGCTGTTTTAAGATGTAAGGTGTAAATTGGGGAAAGCCGGGACCACATTGGTCTCTTCATTTTCATGGAGGGGAGTGAAGTGAAAACGATTTTTAGAGTAACCCATTCACAGTTCTGAGTACAATGAGCATACCAATATGGCGACGAGTATTGTTGAGTTGGTGTGTTGACAGGAGAGTTGGTGTTTGGGAAAGACTGGGTTTGTAAAAAGCCTACTTTAGACTGTCGATGGAGCAGTCAGCAGGATACTTCTAAAGTCAGAGGATAATTGTATTTCTCTATTAATTTTACACAATTCATTTTGGATTTACAATTAAAACGGTGGTTTATAATTAAATGCTGTAATGCTCTGACATGCTCATACATAATCTATAGCTCTTTCCCCTTTTTTGAAATTGGAGAGAAATCTTTTGGTTTCTGACTGTTCTTATTCTGCCATCCATGGCCACATATTGCAGCACTCCAGGCTCACCAGGCAAATCCCTCTTTGAACAAACAGGCACTGACAAGGAACAATCTAGCACCTGCTGAGAATGCATATCACCCCTTCTCTTTAAGTCCCTTATGTTTCATGGCCTTTTTTTGTGATATCATTTGCCTTTTTCTTCCTGATACACAGTTATGAGTGTTATTCTTCTTTTGAAGTTTAGCCTTAGTGGTTGTTTTGTTTTCAATTTTTTTTTCTTTTGGCATTGTTCCTTTACTGTGCATGTACTGTAAACTATATATGTTTCTGTGCATCTTTTCATCAGATATTCTTGAGGTCATGCCTGTCCATGTAGTCAAAGACGGGGCCGGTTCAGACTCCCAGGTGCCCACTCACCTCCAGAGGATTTCCATTCCGCTCCTAAACCCTACTTTAGACACTACTGGCAAGACTGTGAAGGTGTGTTTTGGTCTGGTGGAACACTAATCTTTTCCTTCCATATGTGTCTATGGTTCTTTCCTTTCCATACGCGTCTGTGGTTCTTTCCCTACCATACGTGTCTGTCCCTTTCATATGTGTCTGTGGTTCTGTCCCATTCATATGTGTCTGTGGTTCTGTCCCTTTCATATGTGTCTATGGTTCTGTCCCTTTCATACGTGTCTGTGGTTCTGTCCCTTTCATATGCACCTGTGGTTCTTTCTCCTTTGTTCACTTTTCTTTTTCTTAATCTACAGTGCCGGTTATCCTTTTTATATTTTCCTTACATTTTAAAAAGTTTATTACTTAAGAAAAGTACTTGTTACGTTTACCCATTACAAAATACTGAGTGGCCATATTTAAAACCTTTACTGTACTGCTCACACAACTACAAATGTGTATGACAAGCAGACATCTGCAGTTAATGTTTCACAGTACTCCATAATGATAAAGTATTTTTAATAGATTTGCAAAAATTAAGAACTAAAATATAAACATGTACATAAGTATTCACAGCCTGCGCTCAACCCTATGTTGAAGCACCTTTGGCAGCAATTACAGCCTCAAGTATTTTTGAGTATTATGCTATTAGCTTGGCACACCTATTATTGGGCAGTGTGCTCCCATTTTTCTTTGCAGAACTTCTCAAGCTCCATTAGGTTTGATGTGGAGCATCGGTGCACAGCCATTTTCAGATCTCTCCTGAGATGTTCAATCGGGTCCAAGTCTGGGCTCTGGCTGGGCCACTCAAGGACATTCACAGAGTTGTCCCGAAGCCACTCCTTTCATATATTGGCTGTGTGCTTAGGGTCGTTGATGCTGCCACCACCATGCTACACTGTAGGGTTTGTATTGGCCTGGTCTCTTTCAGACATGACGCTTGGCATTCAGGCTTGGTTTCATCAGACCAGGCCTTTTGACAATATCCAGGTGGGCTGTTATGTGCCTTTTATTAAGGAGTGGCCACTCTACCATACAAGCCTGATTGGTGGAGTGCTGCAGAAGCTGGAAGCTCTGTCAGAGTGACCACTGGGTTCTTGGTCACCTTCCGGACTAAGGCCCTTCTCCCAGATCCCTCAGTTTGGCCGGGCGGCCAACTCTAGGAAGAGTACTGGTAGTTACAAATTTCTTCCATTTACGGATGATGGAGCCCACTGCGCTCATTGGGACCTCAAATGCTGCAGAATTTTTTTCTGTGCTGTTCCCCGGATCTGTGCCTCAATACAATCCTGTCTTGGAGGTCTGAAGACAATTCCTTGGACTTCATGGCTTGGTTTGTGCTCTGACATGCACTGTCAAATGTGGGACCTTATGTAGACAGGTGTGTGTGTGCTTTCCAAATCATGTCCAATCAACTGAATTTACCACAGGTGGACTCCAATCAAGTTGTAGAAATATGATGCACCTGAGCTCAATTTTGAGTGTCATGGCAAAGGCCATGACAAAATTGGGCTGCATTTTGATTGTCAAGGTGAAAACCAATGTACATGTAATTTTCCTCTTTTTTAATATTTTTATAGATTAGCAAAATTGTCTAAAACCTTTCTTTCACATTATCATCATGGGGTACAAGTTTGAGAGAAAACAAATATTGAATACAATTTGGAATATGGCTGTAACATGACAACATGTTGATGAAATGAAGCTTTGAATACTTTTTGGATGCACTGTATACTATTGGCAGAATATTTCCATTTTATGGGTGCAAAGCAGCCAGAGCAATTAACAAAACAAACTCATTTTCCTCTATTTTCCGTCTTTTGGAGTTTATTGGCTTTTCATCAAGATTGTTGTGAATTCAGTACTTGACGGGTAGTGATCTAATATTGTATTTTGAAATGTTTTGCCAGGGGAGAGTTACTCATAAAGGGCCCTTGGTATCCATAGGAGAAGACTACTATGTCCTGAAGACTGTGGTTCAAGGTATGGTATACAAGTAAAATGAGAGGTATGGTATATGAGTAACCACACGTAGGCGTGGCATATTAGTAACCACACGTAGGCATGGAATATTTGTAAAGTCGAGGCAGGGCACACAGTAGAGGTGTGAATCTTCACCTGCCTCACGATTAGTTTTCCGATTCAGAGGGTAACGATTGGAGTATAAAACGATTCTCGATGGATTCACCTTGCCCTGCAATTATTTTAATACAAAAACAAACATACTTAAAACTCTCTTTCCGCCTTTATATTAATCAACTGTTTTCAAACCAAAGAACATGTCAATGTTCATGTCAACCAATTTATCAAGTTATTCAGTCATTTTTTTTGACATTATGAACCTACATTTATGTAGCTGCTTTATTACAGTAAAACATATGGTCTTAAACACGGTCTATAACACAGACTATAATATAACTTACAAAGCTGCCTTACAAGGAATTGCAGGCGATGACCACTCGTCTTAAAATAAAGAATCAATTTTTTTTTTTTTTATGACTCGATTCAGAATTGATTATATTCCCCAGCTCTATTATACAGGCAAATGGGTGATTCTCATGAACATGGTAATAATGTTGGTATATTTTGAAAAGCCCCAGGACACATTTTTGGGTGAACATTATCGTAAATAAAATCAAAAATGATTGCCTATGTAAATTTAGTATTGTAATTCTTCAGATTTATTCCTTTAATTAACATTTTTGTTGACCAAGCACCAAATAATTGTGATTACCATAACAATTTTGTAGTTGGAAAAGAACATTGACAAATAAAAAGTTTGCCAAATGTTTTTATTGCTTGAGATACAAAAGAGGTTTACAACAATATTTCATTAAGAAATATTACATTTGAATACTTTGTCGATTAGATTTTCATCACTAACGTGTGGAATGGATCAGATCATAAACATAATCAACAAGCACCCGTTTCCAAACATCTATCCCAGTAGTCAGTATTTTATAGAATAAAATTTTTTAAAAAATCATTAAAATTCTAGACTATCATTCTACCCCAAAACATACCCATCAATAGTAAAACCAGAGAAACTGATCATTTTGCAGTTGTCTGTCAATTCTTTTCAGGGCTGTATATTATGGGTTACCTGATGGACGTTTCTTGTCCCAGGCACCGTCCCCTTTTTGTGATTTTTGTTTTTTGCAACTGCAAATAGCGTCCCAGAAAATGTCTGTGAAAGGTTTTGCATTAGCACCTTTAGATTTGCTAGATCAGTTCCATGGGCTACAATGCCCCTCCCATCCCATCAAGGGCTCCCTTTATGTAAGATGCCTCTGTGAAGTTCCAAATTACTTTGTTGAAAAGTTTGACAGTGGAGGCGAAGTAGAAATATGTTTTGTTCAGATACTGGGAAGTGGAATGCTGCCTCAGTGTTTATGATGGCAATTTGCATATACTCCAGAATGTCATGAAGGCTGATCAGATGAATTGCAATTAATTGTCCTTCTTTGCCCTGAAAATGAACTTAATCTCCCCCACAAAAACATTTCTGCTGCAGTTCAGCCCTGCCACAAAAGGACCAGTTGACATTGTGTCAGTGATTCTCTCGTTAACACAGGTGAGAGTGTTGGAAGCCTTAAAAGGAGGGTGGGGCTTGAATTATTGTTCTTCCTTTGTTAACCATGGTTACCTGCAAGGAAACATGTTCTCCCAACCATCCAAGAACAGTTTGGTGATGAACAATGCCTTTTCCAGCATGATGGAGCACCTTGCCTTGAGGCAAAGTGGCTCAGGGTACAAAACATCAACATTTTGGGTTCATGATCAGGAAACTCCCCAGGACTTATTCCCATTGAGAACTCGTGGTGAATCCTGAAGCAGGTGGACAAACAAAAACACACCCATTCGGACAAACTCCAAGCATTGATTATGCAAGAATGGGCTGCCATCCACCTGGAGGTCGCCCAGATTTTTATTGACACCGTGCCAGGGCAAATTGCAGAGTTCTTGAAGAAGAACGGTCAGCACTGCAAATATTGACTCTTTGCATGTACATAATGTAATTGCATGTACTTAATGTAATGTATTAATGTATTAGCCTTTGACACTTCTTGTAATTATACTTCAGTAAAACATAGAAACATCTGACAAAAAGATTTAAATACACTACTGCAGCAAATTTGTGTAAACCAATACGTGTCATTCTCAAAACTTTTAGCCACAGCTGTAATGTCACATGCTGATGGGATACTCCAAAGTGTGAATCCTTGACTTTTCGATGTCACTTGCAAGTATAGTACTTCTTACTGTAGTCCACATGGTCCTCCATTTTTTCTTTAAGGGTGTTCAGTTAATCAAACTGATGCCCTATGTTATACATGAGTACAGAAACAAGGCAGGTCCTTTTGGGTCAAAAGCACCCATTTTTCGATGGTAGCAAACTTTAGGCCAAATTCTGAAATATATGTTAACTATAGGATCTAATAATTAACAAAAAATATGCTTTCTATCAATTGTAAGCTTAATATTTACCGTAACGGACAACAATATGACACTGTAATGAGAATGTGTGTTACGATAATGAGATGCCTTTAGCTAATTTAGTTTGCAATCCAGGTGCCATTATGATTCAGCTAAATCATTTGCAGCATCAGTCCATGCTCTGTCTAATCTACCAGAAGTAGCAATAACTTCAATCAAACATCAGATATTATACTGTTACGGTAATGCTAATCTAAAGTGCATTTCTGGGTGTGCAAGGAAAATAAGGACATTTAAACAATGAAAGAGAAAAGGCTAGCTTACCTTGTAGCCATCTATCATTTTCTATTCAGTGATGCATTATGGGTAGAAACCTTTTTATTTAACAATACATTTTGTGTCATTTTACACAACCTTAAAGTAGTGTTACCGTAATTCGAATATTGTGCTCGGACTCACCGTTTTCATAGAAATAATGACATGGTTGGGATCTGAATGCCAAGAAATTATAACTTAAGTCTTACCTAAATTAATTAGGTTTTAATTAAATATGTTAGTAATTGTTTTGTTTATTTTTTGTTAGTTAAACATATGTAGACTACTACATAATTGACCCGGACGCAATACGGTAATGAGACTTTGAGTAAACATTTTATTATTAAAAATACAATTTATTACAAATACAGAAACTAGGCATTATTTCCTTTGAATATAAATAAAATATTCACCTTTCTTTTTTATTATGTGTCTCAAATCAGCACAGACATGGTTTAAGTTGGTTTCATGAGAAGCACCCAGGTATGTGTTATTAAAAAAATATTGTCTCTGGTAAAATCCACAAGTTAATTGTTTTACTGATCCTGGAATATTTTAAGATCCCTTCATTCTTTCTGTAATGGATGTCATTTATTATTTAATTGTTTTGGTAACAAAATTAGCACAATACCAGATAGTTTCAAAGCGAAAATAACTTGTTGAATTGTTTGTGAATGTATTGAAAACTTAAATAAACATGTAGTCTGGCCCTTTATTCAGTTCTTTTCAGCTCTTCAGCAGCAATCACTGCTTTCAGTCTTTTTGTGTATGCCTCTACCAGCTTTTGCACCTAGATTTGTGCAGTTTATTGTGTTCTTTGTTTTATATCCATGCACTGAATATATATTGATGAACTGTTATCTTTAGATCTCCCAACAGATGTCCAAGGCCCATTCACAGATGTTGTCATTCTGAAACATACATTTTCGCCCATATGTGCTCTGTGTCAGGTTTTCTTCAAGGACATCTCTTTAGTTTGCTCTGTGGATTTTCTCTCAATCTTGACCAGTTTCACAGTCCCTGCAGCTGAAAAGCATTCCCATAACATGATTCTCCCGCAACCATGCTTCACCATATTGAGGGTTTTAGCCAGGTGATTAACGCTACCTTGTTTTCTCTGAATATACATTTGGCATTCAGGCCAATCTGTCTCATCAGACCATAGTATTTTTTTCCTTGTGATCTTCAGGTGGCATGTCATATGCGTTTTACTCAGGAGTGTGGATTTTTAGCAAATTCCAGTCAGGCTTTTTTATGTTTTTCTTTCAAAATTGTGTTCTCTTGGGTCTTTTTCGATGGAGCCCACTTTCGCTCAAAAAGTGACAGCTAGTGCGATCTGAAACTGATGTACCTTCACCTTGGGGTTCATCTTTTATCTCTTTGGAAGTAATCCTTGGTTCTTTTTCTACCCTTCGAACTATCCTTCTGTTTAATTTGGGGTTGATTTTCCTCTTGCGGCCGCACCCAGGGAGGCTGGCTACAGTTCCATGGCCCTTGAACTTAATAATAACTGTTGTCACAGGAACATCAAGCTGTTTTGGAGAGTTTGCTGAACCAGAGATATGTTATGATTTTTTGAAAAATATATGGGTCTTTTAGCCTTTGCCTTTACCATACGTGTCTTATATTCTTTCTGATCACTTCAGACAACTCTCTCCTTTGCTTTCTCTGGTCTTTGTTCATTGTGGTGCACACAATGATATCAAACAGCACAGTGACTACTTTTCTCCATTTAAATAGGCTAAATGACTGATTACAAGATTGGAGACGTGTGATACTAATAAAAAAACTAATTTAATATATCGCTAGTTTAATATATCACTATAATCCAATTATTATCCATTCTCAGCTGTACCAACATTTTCCCAGGCCATTTTATAATATCTTTGTTGAATAAGCAATAATTTGTCTTTTTTCACATCTCCCTTGCTTTATTCTGTCATACCAATGCCATGCAAGTACACATGATACAGTAGCTTTTAATTTCATCACTTTTTAGGAGGAATGAAGCATTATTTCATTGAGCTGTGAGGGTACCAACAAATTTGACCACGTCTCTATCTCTCTGCATTATGATTAGCATGCATGAAGCAGCACTGCTTATTCTGAGTGGGTTATCTCCCTTGCTAATACTTCAAAACCACTGAAATACTGCCCTCTTTCTCTGCGCCAAATGTGAATTATGCCTTGATCCTTGTCATGCGTAATGATTGTATTACCACAGCAATTGTCAATTGTACTTTTCTTGATCTTATCTTTTGACTTAAGTATTTTTTTTCTTCTCATTTCCTTAGTGGATCAGTCTCTGTCTGTTTGTTAGATTCATGCAATGTATCACACAGCACTGTCCTGTTCTTTTTACCACAAGTATGCTTTGGAATGATGTGTCTTGCTGTAGAGATCTGGCATTTATAAAATTAGGGCTTGGCCCAAGGCAGAATCTATAATTAAGTAATGTTTTTTCTTGTCACATGCCATATCTGAATTGTCCTAAGGGGGTTGGGGGTAGCATGTTTTCTGTTGCCTTGTTGAACCATTGGGAATTAGAATACCCTTACAAAGTTTGTAGGTAGTTTCTTTATATTTCTTCCAACTAATGTTTGCATTTGCGGCACATGCTTACTACATTAAACCTAAGTGTTGTTTCTCCCTCCATCAGAAGAAGACCCCAAACAAATCCTGTCATCTGAACCCTCGTCCATCAATGTCATCCTGTTTGGTGCAATGGCAAAAAACTACTCTGAATCTGTCAGTCATGGGGTAGGTGTCCAATTATTGCGCCTAGTCCATACTGTACCTAAATGCTTAGCCTTGCATTTGTTTTACCAACCTCATGAAGTGATCCAATGCAATCTTGTCAGAGAAATATAGATAAACCTCAAGTCTTTAGCTGAGAGTTTTTCGGAATACATAGAATTGCGATCCATGGCCCATTTTATGCTTGGAAACAATGGACAATTTCCTTCTGCCAACAAACCAGCTTTCATCCCAGGCTTTTTTCCCTCTGTCCTGGTTGTCACATCTACCACATCATGCCAAAAAGGGCTGTGCATTCGTATGAGCATGACCCAGCACGTCACAAGATGGCATTTCTTTGCTTTGAGGAGGGGTATAATCCTCAAAGAGATGCTTGGAACAGTAGCTGCTGTAGCGGGGAGATCAGAGCCCTAGTCATTGTTAGTAAAGCCTCAACACTCCTAAGGACTGAATGGATATTGCTTTGGGCAGATGAATCCTTTGCAATTATCCAATTCATTGAAGTAGATTAAGTCAACGGTTAGATTTTAGGGATGTTATTCAGACTGAGGATCAGACTCTTTAAAATACATCCTGGGATCGTAAACACCAGATTTGGAAAAATATTTAACTAATTCAATTTGTAATGCATCATACTGAGATTTTTTTTTTTTAGGTTGTAAACATATTTTTACAAATGACGTAGAACACCTAAAATGGGGACCCACTCTGACTCGTGAATACCAATTTCACATCTGCTGGATGGAATTATGCAACTGCCCTGGAGAACATCTTTAAGTGCAAAGTCGTCACAGGAATATTTGGAGCGTTTAATAGTAATTTTTGATGTTTACGAGCCTTAGTCTGATGGTTTAGTTGCGGTGGTCTTTAGTGGAATGCAAACATGCAGAACACTCACAAATCTGAATGGGAGACAAAACAGGTCTCAGCAGACGTATGAAGGGAAAAGGGATTTGCTATTGTGGCTGTAGAGCACACAGTGGTTTGTGTAATCCACCGTAACATGATGGCTTTGTATCTCTCCCTTCCTTTTGTCTGCCTGATGAGTCGTGTCAGAGCACACTGTTAAACCATTTTCAGGGCAGTCACAAACTGCTACCCTAACGGAATGGCACTAGCTTATCTCCATTTTAAGTGTTTCATATTACTCACAAGCTGGTATTTCTTACCACAACATCTGGCATATTAAACCTACACTCTGGGAGACAGCGGTTTCTCACACTCTCCTACCACACCACGTTCCTCTGTCTCTGCTCGTTACCCCAGGATGTGCTGCTGCTGGCAGGCTTCACAGTGGCCAAGTCCCCAACTGCCCACAAAGACAAGCTCCATGCATGTAACCTGCAGATGGCTGGAGATGATGCTTCGGTTTATGTGAGTACATTATTTATTAGGGGTTCCTACTAGGGCTCACACCTGTTTTAATTATGGAATTGATCTGTTGATTACTACTTAATTTGATTATAAATTAATAAAATATATCTCTAGCATTAAGTGCAAGGATTGTGTTCAAAACAATGACAGTCACGCAGTTTCGGCCATCTTTTAAAATCTAAAAATGTTCTTATTGCCAATGTAGTCAATGGGTTATAGTAAATCAGTAGTTGTGCCTCTAGTTCTTACAATATTTAATTTTAATTTGGGAAACTTATGTCATTTTCTTGGTGGTAGGTGTACCCGTCATCTACTCTAAGCCCCAGAACACCCATTTCCAAAAGGTCCTCTCCACTTCGCACTGAGGTAAGTCTGAATCCTCATTAGCTGATTCTTGTTCTACTTTTTCCTGTCAGGACATCCACTTTTGACCCTGTGTGTGTCATGTTTTCTAAAATTTTTGTGTCACTGAGGGCCACCTGGCCTTTGTCCTGGCCTTTCACAGTTTAATCACTCATGCCCGTCTAAATAAAACAAGAAACAGTTTTTCTTTGTGTACACGGCCAATTCATTTAGTTAATTAAATGTTGTTATGTTTCATATCCTTTACCACTCACCCTTGTTCTTTTTATGTCATTCACAAATAGACATTCTGTAATTACTTAAATTGTCCCATAGTATGTTTAATGGTAATTCAATAACGTTTGTATTCAGGTCACTAAGGCTGTAAAGGTGGCTAAGTACTCATACATTTCACTGAGTGACCTAAAGCCTGGGGTTGTGGTAAACGTCTATGCTGTGGTCTGCTTCTTCAAACAACCCTTTCGAACTAAGGGGACAGGTCAGTCAAATCTCAATACTCCGTATTACAATTTGATATTGCTATTCATTCAAATCATTCACATATAGATTGAGATTGCCCAAATGCACTGAACTTTTTACTATTTTTTATTTTTACCTTTATTTAATCAGGAAAGGTTTGTTGAGGTTAGGAATCTTTTTTTGATAGCGTCCTGGCAAAGGTGGGAAGCAGCAATTAATTATTTAAGAATTGCAAAAAAGTCAGCATACAAATACAAAAACGAGTACTCTAATAGTAAATAGACAAAGAAATCAAGATTCACAATCATAAAAACAGCAAATTAAAAAACAAAACATTGACAAGTCACAGATTTTTTTTTGCAGCGTTATAAACTGCTGGGACAGAGTACATAACAGCCTGGTTCCAAATTCATTTTGGGCATTTGGGATGTTAACAGGATAAAGTCCTGCAAATGCAGAGAGTACCCGCCACATTTCTGAAGAATAACAATGTGCAAATAAGAAGGTAGCAAAACCAGAATGTCTTTGTTAACAAGAGTATATCAATTACAGTGCCTGCAGGTGACAAAGGAAGGCCAGCCAACCCCAGCAAATGAAGTGTGGTGGTGTGTAAATCCTTTGCCAGTTAAAATAAATCCCAATGTTCCATGGTAAAGGGTCTCAATTAATCTCAAACTGCGTGGAAGTATTAATGTTTTGAATGTCACTATTATGCATAAAAGTAGCTGATTACGAGTCTCCCTTTTGCTTGAAATGAAAAACAATCTATATTTGTAAAATAGAATCCTTACTTAATTTAAATTTGTTTGCATGTTTTTTGCAATTTAAGAGAAGTCGTCATGAAATCAAATTCCAAGATACTTAAGTTAAGTTACTGCCTCGGTTTCATTGCTCTGACAAGTGGGAGAAGGTGAGCAAGTTCAGATATCTATTTCTTGCTTTGGAAAACATTTTTAGCTTTGAGAACAAGCTTCAATAGCTGCAAAGTGATCATAGCTGCTGGGTGTAGCTGTAGTGAAGCGTTCTCAATCCGTAGATGAAGTCTCCTCCAGCAGGGCTCTGCTTTGGAAGGTAGGGGGCGTAGTAGGGCTCATTTTCTGTCTTTTCCTGCCTGTGTTTTTTTTTTTTTATCGTTCCAGTACTATAAACCATGTGCTTCTCCTCTTGAACTTCAACTCTTGATCGGATTCAGTATTGAAATGTACTTATACTATGTACCTTTATTTTATCACCTTTCTTACTATTGACACTATTTTAAATTCAAACCACTGCCTGATTGACCAACCTGGTTTTCATTAGCTCCAACCATGCTGCACAATCTCATTATAAGGTGTAGGGTTTGGCGTAGTTGGGGAGGTGATGGCTGAAAATATGGGTCTAGAGCACTGTTCTCTGAGCTCCCACCACCACAGGGTACATATGCACCCTGGGAGTGCTGCTCAGCCCTTTGACTCGAAACCCTCGACTCGGAGGTGCTGCGATTGCCTTTTAACTAGGCTGCTCCTGCTATTGCCTTTTAACTAGGCTGCTCATGCCGAGAGGTGGTGTGACTAGGGGGCAGTCACACAAAATACCCCTTGCTGAGGATCCGTATAAAAGCGCAGTAGGCCATGCAAGAGGTTATCCGAGGGAGGGTGACCTCACACTCTTGCTGTTCCGCTGACATACTTTATTCAATGACCTTCTATCATGTTGTTCCTCTACTGGTCCTTAAAGCACCCCGCACATTTTTTCCTTGTTTTTCTCCAATAATATAGAGCTCCCATGGTGTCGGGCTGATTTGCTCTGAATTCCATTTGTTATTATACTTGTACAATAATGAATTCAATTTGCAATAGTACATGCACCTGAATGTAGTTAATTAATTGGCAGATCTTTTTGTGTTCCAGGTAAGTTAATTGAAAACCAATTCAAATTTCTAGTGATGACTTGGACAAATCCAATCATTATTTATATAGCACATTTCTTACAATCAAAGCATTTCAGTGTGCTTACCAAGATAAGAACATATTAATAAATGTATAAAGTAAAATGGTGAAATTAACATATATTAAATTATTATAAATGTGTCTAATGGCTTAAAAGGTACATTTTAAGATCCTTCTTGAACATGTCAGAGTTTGGGGGGACTTCTGATATCTGGCAAGTTGTTCCAAAGGACAGGACAATAACAGCTAAAACATCACCAAACATCTTTGACCTGACTGACTGGACAACTAAATGCCCAGTGCCAGAGGATCTGCGGGACCAACCCAGAATATACATTAAAAGAAGGTCTGATATATATTCGGGTGTCTGTCCATTCAGTGTTTTAAAAATCAATACACCATTTTTGAAATCTATTCTTGAACTAATTGGCAACCAGTGCAGGGATTTTAAAATGTGTGTAATGTGTGCTCTCTTTCTGGTCTCTGTTAGCACTCATGCTGCTGTAATGTGTGATGTGTAATGTGTGCTCTCCTTCTGGTTTTTGTTAGCACTCATGCTGCTGTAATGTGTGCTCTCCTTCTGGTTTTTGTTAGTATTCATGCTGCTGTAATGTGTGCTCTCCTTCTGGTTTTTGTTAGTACTCATGCTGCTGTAATGTGTGATGTGTAATGTGTGCTCTCTTTCTGGTTTTTGTTAGTACTCATGCTGCTGTAATGTGTGATGTGTAATGTGTGCTCTCCTTCTGGTTTTTGTTAGCACTCATGCTGCTGTAATGTGTGATGTGTAATGTGTGCTCTCCTTCTGGTTTTTGGTAGCACTCATGCTACTGCATTCTGAATCATTTGGAATTGGCTGATGTTTTTTTGGGGGGGAAGACCAGGCGTGAGAGCATTTTATGATAATAATAAAAGTTTTAGTGTCTCAATATTGGCCTGACAGAGAAAGGGGCACACCTTAACAATATTACTTACATGACCCAACTATGCTACTTTAGTCACATTTTTCTATATGGGCCTCAAATATTGGTCACTATCGAAAATAATCACACTTAAGTTTTAAGCCTGATGTGCTACGCATATTGTATGTTTAAGTAAGTCATCATTTTGTTCCCTTTTGGCTTTTGCTTTAATGACCAAAAGCTCTTTTTTTGTCATTCAATTGTAGGAATTGTGGCATGCCATCCATGTAGTAATGTTATTTATACATTCAATCAGGGTCCTATCCTAATTGGGGAAACCTTATCAGAGGAAACGGATATATACATTTCACATGGCTGTGAAAGAGTACACCATGCTTCTTAATAATGATTCCATATCTATCATTTACAACATTAACAATGTCTGCAATGTATTTTTGATCAATTTGAGGTGTCTGGGTTGTGGTGGAGCCCTGGTAGGGATTGTGGAAGGCCACAGGTATGGGTTGAGGTGGAGCCCTGGTAGGCATTGTGGAATGCCACAGGTATGGGTTAAGGTGGAGCCCTGGTAGGCATTGTGGAATGCCACAGGTATGGGTTGAGGTGGAGCCCTGGTAGGCATTGTGGAATGCCACAGGTATGGGTTGAGGTGGAGCCCTCGTAGGCATTATGGAGTGCCACAGTTAGGGTTGAGGTGGAGCCCTGGTAGGCATTGTGGAAGACCACAGGTATGGGTTGAGGTGGAGCCCTGGTAGGCATTGTGGAATGCCACAGGTATGGGTTGAGGTGGAGCCCTGGTAGGCATTGTGGAAGACCACAGGTATGGGTTGAGGTGGAGCCCTGGTAGGGATTGTGGAATGCCACAGGTATGGGTTGAGGTGGAGCCCTGGTAGGGATTGTGGAAGACCACAGGTATGGGTTGAGGTGGAGCCCTGGTAGTCATGGGGCACTTGATGGGCTGAAGGTTTCACATTTAGGCGCTATTACTCTAGCTAAGTTTTGCCTTCACTGTAGATTGCCCCTGAGCCCCATAATCCAGCCTTGTATACAACTATCTAAGTTTAATGTATTTACTTGTTCAAACTGGTGAATAACTTTGCTTTGTAATCGACCCATTGCTGTGTCTATTGTGAATGTTTGTTAATTTACATCAGCATATTTTGACATTGCCACATATTTCAGAAACTGTGTAAGTGTGCAGCTACTGTAGATGGAGCAGGTCAAACAGCTTCCGTTAAGATAGTTTCGCATATGTAAAAATTGCATTTATTATGTGCTAAAAGTCTACTTTAACAAAAGTTTTAAAAGGGTTTAATTAATGTTCTTGCGGAATCTATTAAACCTATCTGTATGTGTCTTGGAGTATTTACAGTAATGTTAACTAGATATGTTTTAAGGAATATGTTGTAATAAATGTGTCAAATGTGCTCCAAATTACAATCTGTTTAAAAGCCTAAAACTAAGATTGTAATTTCCTTTACCTCAGAGAATTGACAAATCCTCAGAGTGTTTCATAGTATAATGGAGGAGCTACTGATCAACAACATATAGGGGCAGAATACACAAATTCTAAATGCAATATTATACAATAGGAGGTTCGCATATGACATGATGGCTTATGAGGGAAAGGTATGTCATACACATGAATTAATGCACAGATTTACAGTATGGCATCTAGATGCAGGGAAATGAGTTTGAGTGCAGCCATTACATTTTTATTGGTTTGATCTGGTGAATGTAACTATTTGGTTCTCTGTGGATCAGATGGGCCGTTGATAAGGGCCACGGTGCAGGGAAAGCAACTGTTCAGGTGTTGGTATGTGTTCAGATTCTGGGAATGTGCTGTTCTCCTGCCCTCAGGCTAGCAGGGGGATACAATTTTTTAACTGTGGGTTGGGTTCGGAGATTATCTTTCTTGCACCCTTCTTGGCCCTGGAGACACGTAGGACCTCAATGCAGGGAAAGTGACAGCTTATGACCTTTTTGTGGATCGTAGAATGATGGATTTGACCCCTGCACCCGGGGGAGGGGGGGAGGATGGTCTCTACGATGGATGTGGAAAGCCAGATTGCCTCAAAGATGTTTTGGCTGCAGGGCTGTGTTTTTAAACTTATAGTTGTTTTAAAGTGTGCTTGCTCTACCTCTATTGCTGGGAGAGCTCAATAAGGTTTCTTTGAAGACTCTTCACACTTGGAGACTATTGTTTGTTTCATTTCCGCTGTTGTTAACTGATGTATCCAGGGTAGAGATCATCAAATGCAGTGGAAAATAAAGAAAACTTAAACCGCACATGGTCAACAGATTTTTGGATTCTGGCTTTTATGCGTAAACAATAGTGATGTAATAATTTCCCCATGACTTCCAAAGTCTTGATTTGTTTTTGGGGTATCATGGTAATGTTGAAACTTTTAGAAATGTTTCTGTATGAAACATTTCAATTTTGCCCTATCCATGCAATGCTCATAAGTGTACAAACTTAAAGCGTAGTTACAGTGTTCTTGTGGGATTCCCCTCTGACTTAACACATCCAAAGCATTGAGCAAGCAATATATCTTATCATACAATGACATATAGTCATGAAAAATCTATCCTCATCCCACTAACTGAGCCAATATATATTGGACTTGCACAGTGATGGGCC
The DNA here is from genome assembly GCA_016801125.1 of Novumbra hubbsi. Lineage (NCBI taxonomy): Eukaryota > Metazoa > Chordata > Actinopteri > Esociformes > Umbridae > Novumbra > Novumbra hubbsi. The sequence continues at coordinate 60,018 of JACXGK010000052.1, forward strand.
GTTTTCTCCAATTTATTCAGTTGACCAGAATTGAAAAGTTGGTTCTTTATTGTGTCCTTAGGGCAAACCCTGCTTGAGAGATCAATTTTGAATGCAAGTGTTTGTGATATAAACAACGTGCCAGCCGATATATTTGAATCCTAATCTTATGATGTTTAAATGGGTCCAGAGATAAATGTGTTTATTCCACTGCAAAGTTATAACCTGTTTGTGTTCTCCAACTTGCAATATTCACAATTTTGTGCGGTTACCTTATAAAATAATTATCCTGTTGTGGTCTGGGGTTTTTAGCCTGTATTTTCATGTGTTTAAATGACTTTTTATTCTTTAAGTAGCATTATGTTAGGCCTATCCACATGAGCCGTTTTCCCAAAACAACATCGATGTACTCTTCCTTCAAAACATAATTAAACGATCATATACGTTACTCCCATCTCCTGCTTTAATTCAATTAGGGAGCCGTCTTCTTTGAACCATTAGATGTTACATGCATTTCATAAAGTTTCACTTCTAATTAGTTAAGAAATTCCACACTATTACCTTTTCCACTGACTTTTTGTCTGTCCATCTGTGATCAACAGCGTATGCGCTGCGTCATGATCATCTAGATCCGCTTTCACACAAAAATTAAGTTGTGTCCTTTGTATAAAATGTTTTTCACCCACATAATAATAATGGATTGTGAACCATGAGCTGACTTGCTGGTTTAGATACGTTTTTTTCCCCACCCATTGAGTAATATGGTTCCCCCACCGGATCCCCAGGGCCACCAACCCACTGCAGTAGGCTGACCAGGTTGGCTGACCAAGACATTAAAGGCCTTTTTACATTCTAAGAAATTCACTCCTGTCAAACTGTTTAATGTAATGTCAATTATGGACGTCTTCACATCTATTTCTAAGGCAAGAAGGTCATTGCTTTTTGATAACATGAATGAGTCAAACGGGCCTGAGCTTTGGGTAGCCACTTGCTGAGATCCAACAGTACTAGCACCGATAAATGTGACCACCATGATCAACCACCATAACTAACACCAACGGTCAAGGTTACATCTAAGGATGTGATGGCCGGTTACTCAGAGAGCCGGTGACTTCCTTTCATATGCCAAACATGTAAAGATATTGTTTTAATGTGGTGAGATTTATTCATTGTCTGTGTCATAGCTCACTTCTTAAGGACATTTTAAAACGTTACAAGATGAATTGCATAATCTACATACATTAAAGGTAGTGGTTGATTGTGATTGTAGATCTTGGGAGGGGTGGGGATAGCCTACATTTCTGTACTGAAAGTGGGGTGGATGTTTGGTCTGTGTTTAGACAAAACACACACACAGCTTTGGCAGAGTCACCTCAGAGATGCCCAGCTATTTAACTTTATCATTTACTATTCAGTTTAGAATGAGTATTCAATTGTTCCAATGAATGTTAGCCCAATAAATCATATGGAATCACCCTTCATTGTGTTGGATCCCTAGTAACTAGATACAGTGGGGCAAAAAAGTATTTAGTCAGCCACCAATTGTGCAAGTTCTTCCACTGAAAGAGATGAGGCCTGTACACACTACAACTATGAGAGACCAAATGGGAAAATAAAAATCCAGAAAATCACATTGTAGGATTTTTAATGAATTTATTTGCACATTTTGGTGGAAAATAAGTATTTGGTCACCTACAAACAAGCAAGATTTCTGGCTCTAACAGACCTGTAACTTCTCCTTTAAGAGGCTGTCCTCCACTCGTTACTTGTATTAATGGCACCTGTTTTAGCTTGTTATCAGTATAAAAGAGACCTGTCCTCAACCTCAAACCGTCACACTCCAAACTCCACTATGGCCAAGAACCAAGAGCTGTCAAAGGACACCAGAAACAAAATTGTAGAACTACACCAGGCTGGGAAGACTGAATCTGCAATAGGTAAGCAGCTTGGTGTGAAGAAATCAACTGTGGGAGCAATTATTAGGAAATGGAAGACATACAAGACCACTGATAATCTCCCTCGATCTTGGGCTCCACGCAAGATCTCACCTCGTGGGGTCAAAATGATCACAAGAACGGTGAGCAAAAATCCCAGAACAACACGGGGGGACCTAGTGAATGACCTGCAGAGAGCTGGGACCAAAGTAACAAAGCCTATCATCAGTAACACACTACGCCGCCAGGGACTCAAATACTGCAGTGCCAGACGTGTCCCCCTGCGGAAGCCAGTACATGTCCAGGCCCGTCTGAAGTTCGCTAGAGAGCATAAAAACTATACTCGTCGTGTTTGGAAGACAAAGAATGCTGTGTTGCATCCAAAGAACACCATACCTACTGTGAAGCATGGTGGTGGAAACATCATGCTTTGGGGCTGTTTTTCTGCAAAGGGACCCGGACGACTGATCTGTTTAAAGGACAGAATGAATGGGGCCATGTATCGTGAGATTTTGAGTGAAAACTTCCTTCCATCAGCTAGGGCATTGAAGATGAAACGTGGCTGGGTCTTTCAGCATGACAATGATCCCAGACACACCGCCCGGGCAACGAAGGAGTGGCTTCGTAAGAAGCATTTCAGGGTCCTGGAGTGGCCTAGCCAGTCTCCAGATCTCAACCCCATAGAAAATCTTTGGAGGGAGTAGAAAGTCTGTGTTGCCCAGCAACAGCCCCAAAACATCACTGCACTAGAGGAGATCTGCATGGAGGAATGGGCCAAAATACCAGCAATATTGTGTGACAACCTTGTGAAGACTTACAGAAAACGTTTGACCTCGGTCATTGTCGGTCACTTTTGTTATTGACCAAATACTTATTTTCCACCATAATTTGCAAATAAACTCATTAAAAATCCTACAATGTTATTTTCGGGATTTTTTTTTTTTTCATTTTGTCTATCATAGTTGTTGTGTACATATGATGAAAATGACAAGCTTCTCTCATCTTTTTCAGTGGGAGAACTTGCACAATTGGTGGCTGACTAAACACTTTTTTGCCCCACTGTACACTGGAAATTGCATTGAAATGGAAATATGCTTTTAAAATGGGTTTCTTACTTAGGCAAATGCCTTGCTCCATGCAACATGTGTGAAACCTTCAGCATTGCAATAATATTTTAGTTTTTATAGTCCTACCTTAAAAAACACTTAGTGTTTTACAACACTTATGTTGTAAAACACTTAATGAAAGCATGTAACTAAAAAAATCTATTATATGATGCCTACCTGAATCAGGTTTGCTTCTTTAGGCTCTAGAATAAATCTGAGCTTTCGATGATATTCAGTGTGAATTGAATGGGCTTTTGTTGTGCAAATGTGCATAATTTACATTGCCTTGAAAGTGATTGTAAAAGTATTTGGAATGTCCCAAATTGCATGGCATTTTATTATGCACTCTATGGCATTTCTCATGTTGGGCAGAATATAGCTGGAATATGATTTGTCCTGGCTGACAGTTTGTCCATGATTTGACGGTTGTCCTGGCTTTAATCCCAAATAGATTACTGCTCCACTCTGAAGATTACAGACCAATCAAACAATAAAGTGGGCTGTACCATATTTTCTGACAAGCTTGAGGAACACCCCAAGATCTTCAAAATTGGAGACATCATACGCCTACATAGAGTCAAGGTAAACATTAACACCAGATTGGTCAGACAATTATGCAGTAGGTGCGAAAAGGGGTGTTTTGACATCGTCCAGGATGAGTGAAGTTACTTGTTTACAATGCACCATCTTTCCCTCAGGGTCAACTTTTTAATGGTGCCATCAGCCTTTTGACCTGCCATGGTTTCTCTGTGGTCAGCTTTGATGGAACAGTGGGCAGTCCTGTGGTCCCTCGTACCTGCAGCAAGTCCTTCAGCTTTAGTGATGAAGACCGGCATACTGTTGAGGCCCTACGTGTGTGGGCAGCCAACCACTCCCTGGTCCCTGCTGAGCCAAGTGTACCCCTCTCGTTAGTACAGCCCAAAGCTTACTTTGACCTGACCTGCCAATTGCTGGCTAAAGCCCCTGTGGATAGCAGTTGCACGCTAATGAAGGTAAGTGCCAGTATGGTCCTTTTGCCCATATTGTATTGATCCAGGAATCTGTGGAATCTCAATATTTTGTTTACTGATGTGTCTCAGTGTACTAGGGCTGAAATGTTTCAAACATGTAGCAAAAGCATCTCTTAACGGTTTATCCAAAATGGCAACAAAAATAAATCAATCCCTAGTGATTGAAATCTGCAAGCCCTTCATCTCCTTTATACATTTCCAAAGATATATGACAATGTAAAAAGACACCGGCTTAGGGTAATAATGCTCTTGTCAGTGTTGACACCTTCTGCCAAATAACATGGTCGTTATGAGCTAGGAGCTCTGTCAATCCTCTGGGAACGTGTCCTTATTGGGATGCTAATGTGCCCAATTTTATACTTGAAGGCATGTGTTTACATAAGCGCCTTATTCTGGGTAATGACGCATTGTCATAAACAACAGGGCACATGACCGTCCTGTGTGAAGATAACAACATGACATTTGCAGTAAAGATTACTCGTGTCTAGGGGCCATTTTGTACTGCCCCCTCTTGTTCGTTCCCAGTTTTTTTTTTTTGCTCTTTCAGTGCTTTCCACTTTTGCCCATTTTTGTGTGATTTGTGTTGTTGTCTGTAACATTTTTTCCTCAATTCCTGTTGTCTCCCGTTTTGGTGCACGTGTTGAAACACGTATTCCACATTATTTTCTATAGGTTTGGGATGGTACGAAGTGTGCTTATCCTGTGCTGGATGTGTTTGTTGAGCCCAACACTCTTGAGGGAAGTCCGACATTGTCCAAGAACATAGAAAAACTCACAGTCAACATCTTGGTCTATGACAACCACGTTGAAGTCGCCCGGCAGTTGAAGGTGAGAGGTCACAGACATACCATTGCTTAGCAATGTCGTATGGTAAAACACATCAGCTACTGTGTGCTCACCTTTAATCCAATTATTTTCCTTAACTGCAAAATAGTGAGGCATTGCCCTGTCAATGCGTCAATGCTGTATTTCTGCCTTGTCATGCCCTTAATTAACAATGCCGTTTGACCTTCTCACTCTGTTTCTCATTCTAATTGTCCCAAAAATATCGAGTTTGTGGGTTTGTTGCAAAGCCTTCTGCCACTGTGTTATGTTTTCTTTCCTATCATTTCCCTGGCAACCATAATCATGGTGAATATTTAAAACACTTCTTCAAGCAATATCACTTTCTCACATTTCTTAATCTCTCGAGCCTTCTCTTTCTCCAACCTTCTTTTGAATGTATAATTCAGTCTTTCTGCTTGAAGGAAGCTGTAAAACTTTGATCCTTTGCCTAAGCGATCATCCTAATCAGTGGAGAGGCCCTATTGGCATATGGTTGTATAATTGTATCATTTGTTAACCTACTACAAAAAGATTTTTGGTCACCAAGGTCCTCTTGTTTGCAAGAGGCTTGAGGTTAAATTCACTAGCAGTCATTAGACAGATGCAATAAGAGACTTTGTGTCATGTGTAGCAACATTGAGCCCCCTGATTAAGTAGCTATGTGATAAGTGCTGCTTAATTACTTGTGTTTTTTATTACTGTACCCCTTTGGTCTCCAACCTTTCAGGCACGAGAGCTGCTTTTAAAAATCAAACTTCACAAGCTAGCACAATTTTTCATCACTTCCCTGCACCTTTTCCCAAGGTCATCAGCGTAGTGCACTCGATTTCTGTCAGTACACCTGGTCAAATGAGGGTCCCTAATCTACACTGAATGTATTTATGACATAGACCAAAATAGTCTGCACTTCATAATCCCCATTACATGTGGCAAAATGTAATATTGCCTTGCATTCCACCATTAATTTATTTAATTCCCAGCCCAGAGTGCGCAAAGTATTTTAATTAGTGATAGTTTTCTATATCAATTACGTTTATGTCAAATCTAGGGTTGTAGATGTATATCAATCATGCAGTTGGATATTTTAGACACTGCATGATTGATATAAATGTGCTCCATTTATTCAAGTGTTTTACATGCATTTCTAAAAGTAAGTGTAAGCTTTTAAACCTCTTAACTAAAGCTACCTGTAACTTTGTTCCCTATTTTTAATTGACATTAGATCTCAGACAAGACGTGGTGCATTTAAGAGTCCATAGCTGCTTATACAAGTCAGTTGTTGAAGGGGAATCAAGCCATCGCCAAATGTCAGCAACAGCCTTATGCATTATGTCAACTGGTCAACCCCCAGTACAGAACTCTGTTACATGCTTTGGTGCCTCAATGCCACCCCCTCATTCTATCGGACTTTGCTACAGAAGATAGATTCCTGAGAAGGGAATGGATTGATAACTTGAAACTTCCATTGACTTTCATTTTGTGTCTGGTAACAACTTAGGCTCTCTGACATTTAAATGGTAGGTGTCCTTTGATGGCATTCATGTGGACCAGGCAAGCTTCTGCTAAACACTGAGAAAAGAAATACCAACTTACCACATTAGAGCAATTAAATTAGCCTTCCTGATTGAATATACACCACCTGCCAAAGTGCACATGACACAAAATATAATTAAATCCTGCAAATGTTTTAACACATTACAAATGCTAACGAATTTCCTGTACTTCAGTCTCTCTTTCTTTTCAACGTTATCTAGATCCTGCCCCTCAATTAACAATGCTTATTTTTATTTAATATTTGTTCTTTACATTAATTTAACTTAAGAATCTCTCATTTTGCTCCTCCTTATTTAAAATATAATTTACTTAATTTATATTCCTCTTATGTTGTTAGGGTGTGATTTCAATATAACATGATGAGCCAATGAGGGAAATTGGGGGGGGGGTATGCTTTTTTTTAGCTTGTGGAGGTTTACTGTTTTTCATCCAGGGGAGGGTTATGTAATTATATAATCAATTAAATTTCAGTAGTCTGTCAGACTTAAGTTTTGACTTGCGGAGCATTCTTTATTTGTATATCACCATTTCTATTGGCCATTTGATCTGTCTCTCTTTGTGCTTGGCGTATTTAGATTGTGTATATAGTGCAATATATAGTGGGGGGGGGTCAATCTTTATGGCGTCATAGAATTACAGAAAGAACCAGTTGTGTCCACTCCATATCGACCTCAAGACAATGCCACGCTATAGCTTTGGAGATATTATGGGACACTTGTTTTGACCACAAGTAGACAAGAAGACTACACATGGAAATGGAATACTTAGAGTTTTGTGTCGTTTTTATTTTGTGCATTTGTAGGGTCTAATAAACAAATTCAAATACTAGCCTTGTTCTTAGAAATAAGCGTTCTTCTTATTATTTTTGTTTAATAAGACAATCACATAATACAAACACATTCTTGTATTCTTCAAATTCATTAACCATTTTCAAGATGACAAATTCTGTAATTCATTATTTTCTAGACGACTCGATGTAGTTTGATAACGGCTCCGTAGATAAACCGATGCTCTGGCTGGATGGTGATGCTGCGGAGGAGCATGTGTATGCTTGTAGGGACGACTCCTATGCTAATGACGCCAAACAGCGTTGGGCTCTGGCGGATACTGGGGGTCTGAGAGGCCAGGGGGTTCTAGTGTGGATTATTCCACAGCATTTCCAGAACGCTTGCCAGAGGAAAAATTCTAGAAGTGAAAGTTTGTGAAGGGGGATGCTGTCATGTTCAGTGCAAAGGGGAGAGGGAGGATTACATGTTTCAAATGTAATAATTAAGATACTTGTATGTCAAAAGGTGCTTTCATGTCAAAAGCTAAATGTCTAGAGTTGCGGTCCAACTCATTTGGGATGAAAACATTTTTACATGTGGTTCAGAGCTGTTCCTAAAAGACAGCCCATTTTACGAACAAATGGTGGCTTTCTTGGGGCTAACCTGTGGATACAGTTCTTAGCAATCACAGTGTAATTCCCAGTGTGTCCATTGTGGATGTCCAGATGTTCATGAAGGGGATGGGTGGTGATGCTCAAGCAGCAAGTCCTTCACATCTGCTCCATGTGCCCAGTGTGTAAGCAAGAAGGAAAGCAGTTTATTACAAGAGCTCCAGATAAGCTTGAAATGAATATCCAACCAGTGTAGGTTGTGAACTTAGTCTCGGGGCACAGCACCTTCATTATCCATGCTTTTTGCTGTACATCATTGCAGTCTTTTCAGAATAATGTCAAGGACCATCACTGCTACTAGCCAAACTAGTTAGAAGTGTGTTTGGGTATACTTTTAAAAACTGGTACCTAATATTCAAATAAGATCATGTTGTTAACTCATATTTGATGTGTTATTCAGCGTTATGGCCATTATGGTCTCCTGTGTTTTCTCAATATTGTGAGTTTGGAGTCCCATATTGTCCTTCCTCAACATCACATTGGGCTGTTGCATTGCCAGGTTTTCCCTCCCTGAATTCTCATTAATTCCACCTCAGTCTCAAAGTCATCCTGCTCTTCGTTAGTTTCCTTTTCCTGTTTCTCTTCATTGGTTTCATATCCCTTACTCTCATCAGTGTTTTTCTGTTTTTCATCACCCGTCTGTCTCTCTCCAGAGCTGTGCTTTATTTTTTTCATTTTCTTTCCTGTCATCCGTTTGGTTGATTTCCTCCCCCATGTCATGTATACTACTTTGTCATCCTTTTGGTTGATTTCCTCCCTCACGCCAGGTACACTACATCGTCTGCCTTTTAGTTGACTTCCTCCCTCACGCCAGGTACACTACATCGTCTGCCTTTTAGTTGACTTCCTCCCTCATGCCAGGTACACTACATCGTCTGCTTTTTAGTTGACTTCCTCCCTCACGCCAGGTACACTACATCGTCTGTCCTTTAGTTGATTTCCTCCCTCACGCCAGGTACACTACATCGTCTGCCTTTTAGTTGATTTCCTTCCTCATGTCAGGTACACTATCAGTGCATTCCTTCACACTACTCTTCTTTCACTTGTCATTTATTCTCCCTTGTTCCCAACCTCTTGTTTTGGCACTTTATCATTGTTTATGTCTTAACATTCACTCTTCAGGTCTTTTCTCCACATCTGTCATTTTGCTGACTTCCTTCCTTCATTCACATCTCATCCCTTTTCTCCTTCAATATGAACAGGTTTTTTTTATATTAAATCAAAACAATTCAGAACAAATGCATCATCTTATGCATTTTATCTTCTAAGTTTGTGCTTATTGTGCATGTGTGCTTATTAAATCGTATGTGAAAGTGTACGTGTTTGTTAGTTTGTGGAAAACCATCCATGTGTACTGGCACCCATCGAAAAACATGGTTTATTTGACATTGTAGAGATCTTTATATTAACCCTCCCTCACCCTCACACATGCACTCACAATCTATTCATGCTGGCACACGTCTTTAAATGAATTTGAGTTTGTGTAATTAACTCCTTTACCTGCTAGCATGCTGGCTGTTACAGTAAAACAGTTTACATTGATTTGCTTTGAGAGTCAAATTTAATGGTCTTTTACCATTTGTATTGGGAATTACGTATAGTTAACTGTATTGTAAGCACGGGTGTTTTGTATATGATGAGTGGGTTATACCTTGGCGGTTACTTGACAGAAACCATCACAATTAACACACATTGGCCAAAAGGCATAGCAATTAATTATTTCAAAACTTTCCATTAAATCTGGTAATTCAATGAAGGATGCCTCTGTCTTGTTCCCAGAATAACAGCAAGTTAAAAAAAGTAGGCATTTTACTGTAGATTGCGAGTGATCTCTGTAGTTATTTGTCACAGACCTGGTTTTCAACAAGCGATGCTCAGATCAACTGGTGTTTTAACTGGCCAAAAAAGGCTGTACCTCTGCATTATTGACTAGGCTATACATTATATGGTAGTTTACTAGGCACAGATCTCAATCAAAAAGCTAGGATTAAATATATTGCCGTTTAGACAACAGTGGCTAGTTATGCATATCTAAAAGAAGTAGGCATGTAATTGTCCGTAGGATGCTAGAAAAATGTATCAATAATTAGCTTTTTAACGTGGCCAAAATAATCTGTAAGTATATTTCTGCAGCCTATGTTTTTTTTTTGCAACAAGCAAGGCACAAATTAATTGAATAACGTACATGTATGCCGCTTTTGTCCAATTACACTGTAGTATTCCAAATGCAATTAGTAAATGCATTCTTCAATCTTCAATATGTCAGCGTGTTCCACCAGGCAGGAAGATCTCAATATGTATAGTTCAATGTCCCCGTGTAAGGTCACTTCCACAAATGATTATTTTAAATCGTAATATCAAGCCATTGGGTTGTGTAATATAAAGTTAGACTGCTCGTAGTATCCAGCCTGCCGGGATGATATTTAAACAAACCTTGGGAGGGGAATGGTAAGGGATATGGCAGAATAAGTATTTTTCCTCAGAATTGTAGTCTTAATGAAAGTGGAATTATATTGAGCAAAATCAAAATATATTGAGCAAAATCAAAACTTGAGCAAAATCTGACAAAAAAAAAAAGTCTTCATGTTATACCAAATGTGCTACAACTCAATTATGCAAGTAATCGCGGTTGTCCATGATTGATAGTCATTGGATTTCTTTCACTGTTGCTCCTATCAGCAGATGTATTGAAAAAAGCACAAAGTGCAACCCTAGTGTTAAAACATTTGAAATGATAATTGCGTACATCCAGATTGTATATCTGTAGTCCATTAAATGTGTTTAAGCAGTAATCCATTTTAATGTCTGCATATGCATATTTCTTTTAATTATATCCTTTTGAAATAATTTAATACAAAACATATTTTTTGATAGTTAAAGCTATTCGTTGCTTTGTGAATATTTAAGTAGTTCCACTATTTTACATTGATATTTTAAAATGACTACTAATCGTTAACACTTATTTCTCAAAAGCATTTCTTTCTTTACAATGTTTTTCTTTACAAAATCAACATTTACATCACCATGATTATTTCTAAAACTCTATTCATATAAACATTGGCCTCTTAAACAAAATTAGATTTTTGACAGAAATCATTTCATGCTTATCAGTCAGTTTACTCTCTTAAATAACTTTTTTTTTTTTACGGCATATGAGTGTGAAAATAAATATTTCCCCTTTCATCAATTTCCTCTGGCGAATCGTCAGTGTGACATTGGCAGAGCCAGCCATACTGTGAGGAGGGCTAGTTAGGAAAGAAATGGGGTTATTAGGATACCAGAAAATGAGAGTGTGGGGATGGATTGGTTGAGGAGGAGTACGAGAGTTCCCAATCGATGCACCTTTATCTTGTTTTCCTCTAGTCACCCACACAGCATGTTGTCCCTGACAAACACCCACACCTGCCACTTCTAATGCAGCACAGTGCTTCCAGCTGTAGTCTTCTGCATGTATTATATTTTCCAAACACTATAGCACATGGCACCACACTGTGAGACAGTATGAGAACTCGAACTGTCAATAGCACTGTTTACACACACTTGTACTGACAACTCTATTTTCACCCAGATTCATTACAATAAGAATAACACCAGAACGGATGCGTTGTAGATCATATGCATGTGGATTATCTGATTTCACGTGTCACCTACCCGTTAATTGTATGGTTCGTTGAGCTATGCTTGTATGCATTCTGCGCGGTGTCTGAAGGGCAGGACTGATTACAGTCGATTGCCTGCCTCATTAATCTGTTTTAAAGGGTCCAATGACTATGGCCACAAAGACATAATACTCTAATAACTCAACCCTGCAACCGCTTGCATGCTGTGTGTCCTAGGGTTGTCCAGTGGTGTAAACCGCTGCCTCCGGTGCACGTGTACTGCTGCAGCATGGGTTATAATCCAGCCAGTTGTCCTTTTTTTTCTCCAAAATATCATTCCCCCCTTTTTTGACAAGTAATGCATGCAATGCCTGAAAGAAAAGATGCCGGGTCAGCCCTGAGATGATAGGGAGTTAATTGATTAATCTCTCTCACATACACTCACTGCACAAGACACTTGTCCCATTACTTTGCATCGGTTTTCGCTTTCTCTGTCTCGACCCTGCCCATGTATCCCTTTCCATGTTGTCTTTTTCTCCTGAATCTCTTTTTTTTTTCAACTCAACTTTACATTGGTTTGCAACTAGTCAACTCAAGTCCTATTCTTTCTCAGCACAACATTCACTTATATGTTTGCCCAAACCCTTTACAGTACTACTCTAGTGCTTTGCCCTGGGTTTCCCTCGTTCTCTTTCTGCTGTGGTACCACCTGCTCGTTGATGACAATCTCATACCTACTGTTTTTCATTTCTACCTGATTTGTCCGCCAAGCAAAAACTACTTTTGGTTTAAAATGAAATCGAGGAACTTCACTGAGTTATTTCAATTTCAGCAAGTGACCTTCCATGTTTACTCATACTTTGGCTTGCACGCAGGCTTTAGTGATGAACCCGTAGTGTATTTTAAGCTATGACCCTGCACGGTATGTGGCTCATCTTTGGACTCACCCCTGTTTATTGAACACTGTATAATGAGGGAAATTAGACTGTGGGCCAAAGTCTCCCTCTGAAAGTATAGGACTATCAGTCACCGTTTGTCTTCATGGTTTAAAAAGCAATGTGCATGGCGTGCTTTGAGGAAGAATAATGGTCCCGCTTCTGCTTCATTGCTCAGCTCTTCGTCTTTGCCAGAAAACAACACCATGATCTGGCATGCTTGCAAAAACTAAAGGGTTATCATACTATCATTTTGAAAAAGCATTACAGTGTATCACAAAGCTGGTAGAGTGACATTTGACTTATTCTCTAAATGTTAATGGAAATTGTAATTAATTGAAATGCCTTAACCTTTCTGTTATAGAGAAATATAAAACTCACCAAATTGGACACTAATTGGTTAATTTATCAGTAACATTGTGAATGGTTAGCTAGCCCGAGCTGCTAAACTATATAGTTTATACATACATTTATCATATTCCAAATGTAGAACTCTTAATGCAGCTATTAAATCTATAAATTACGATACGGTATATAAGATACGACTATTTGAGTCTTTGGGTATTTTTTTTTGTGCCGTTGCATAGATTTGCTCAGTAGTGGAAAAGGTAAAGCTTTGTTCACCTTGAGTCTCTGAGTCCTCAAGCTTGCTAACCTCATTAAGGTCCTCCCAAAACATGGCCCTTGTGCTCCAGCAGAATCTGGATCCTATTCTTCCTCACTGGCGCTACTGTGATCCTCTTCACTGCCTCGTCTCATGACTGGCCGTTGACAAAGACTTGCTTTTTGAACCTTGGGTCCAAGCCGCTGATGTTGCAACAAAATGAGTAAAAATGTCACTCCTTTTTCTAATACTCATTCGCTTGACCTATTCATATCTCTCCAGGGTCTCTTCTGCTTGCAAGTCACTTAGCGTAAATCTATGGGGGAGGGTGGGGAAGGGCTACTGTCCTTCCCCAGACCGCCTTGAGTGACAGTTGCACTTCAACACCTTATATGGCCACTCTTATTTGCAGCAGCATGAAATTGTTCTGAAGAAAGTATTAAATTTTTAAGCATATCATTTCTAGGTAGATGATAACTCGTAAATACCCCATTGTATCTGTTTTATTGAGGCTTAAGATTTACTGATACTATTATACAATATTAGGTATAGTGCATTCAGTACTTCAGTAACCTCATCTTTTTATCTTGGTGTGAACCGTGAACTGCAGGCTGTAAACCACACCGCTCAAGCTCACAGATTCAGATCAAGTGTGTCTTACAGAACATTCCATATATTTTTTTGATAATCATCAGGGACTTCAATTGTATATTTGTGCCTTGAATATTATATTTTTTTATAAAATGTCAGGTAGGTGAAAAAAAGAACCAGATTCGTACCCAAAGACGTTGAGAGGTGAACAACAATCTTTTCGATTTCCTCTACTGACCGTATGCAACAGTCCTGATGCGCGGCCACGAGAAAATTAAGGAATCTCTCTCTGAGACTAATTGTTACTCCCGAGTCATTCTAAAGATAGTTTAGGAACGACACATCACTACAACAATACACAAACTTTACATGCTTAACATTCACCAACAAACCCATCACCGGTTTGTTGGTAAAAACCTTTACTGTAAACGTCAACTCGGCTATGCATTCCCAATCAACTATTTCTCAATTAAAAACGTGAAATTATGAACACAAATTGTAATGAATGGCTTTCCGTGCTGAGTGCTATTCATCTTCTCTTTAAATGCTTGTGCATTACAGTCGTGCTGCAGTGCCATGAGTTTGCGGTGCCATTTGTTTCTCCTGCATTTTTAACAAACTGCTTCCATTGGATTCTTAAATGTTAAGCGGTCCCACACAGTACTTTAGACGATTTTGGTTGTTCCCTCCGGTGTAGCCTCCACCATAGATTTTTATAACTGTTACAGCCCTACTATTCACCTAGCTATGGATGCATGGACTGACCATACATGATTTTAACATTCTTTGTCTTTTGCGTGCATGTTTTTATCCCAGAGGATCACAGGAATTCTCCAATGTTATCTGGACCAGGAGAGGTCACAGTGTCAGTGACGTCCGTTTTTCTCAGTGTTGGTTTTGAAGGGTATACTATACACTTGACTGGGAAGACAGGGTCATTACGCTTCTCATTAAATATGCAGCAGGAAGAGTAGATCAATCAATCAATCTAATGTATTTATAAAGCAGGTGTCACTAAGTGATCTTACAATACCGGTCTATAGGTCTGATCCAAGTGTCCTAGTTGTCTTTCTTTTCCCTTGCATCAAATTTTCTATAGCCTAGTCATATATTTTTGGCATTGTATTAAGTCACTGTTAATGAAATCTCATTAAAGCATTTTATTTGTCCACTGACTGTGGAATTGCCAGACAATGCCAACTGAGTTATTCCACGGAGCCTTTGTTTGTTTCATATTTTATTTCCGATTTTGCCATTATGGTAGTGATGAGGCATTTGGATCGTCTTTAACCAATCAGGGTATCTGGGCTAATGGTGAACACCTCTGTTGGCAGCTAAACGGTGGCAGTGCACTGTCTTTGTAAATATCCCACCGCTTTAGCATGACTGGACCTGTGTGTGCATACGTGCATGTTTATCAAAGATGGATGGTGGGTACCGTTTGGCTGGTCACACGTCTTACTATCAGTTATTCATGAAAAGAGGGAGAAATGTGAGAAAGCAACAGAGCAGCTGTTCTGCCTAAATACACTTGTGCTCCCATGACCGCTCTGTCCAAGCAGCCAGTGCCTAACATGCTTGTTTGTTTATGTATTCAAACCCAGGTGTCATGCATTCCACAGAAGGTGTTAGGCAACTGAGCTGAAGCCTAAGGCATTTATTCTTAGGGTCCACACAATTCGTCAGGTTGCAGACAAGGTAACTTGTCATGTTTGCTTGGTTTAACACCACACTCCTAACTATTTGATTTGCTGCTTTACACGTTTTAAAATGTTGACATCTTGTAGTTTAGGGTGCACTTGTTCTGTTTACCTTTCAGTTAAGTTAGAAATTGTAAAGAATTGCAATTGCAAATGCACTTTAATCATTGTACTTAATCTCAATGAGCCACCCTTATTAGGCTACTGTTTGCCCCCTTTCCTTGGAATGTTCCCACACCCTCCTGAGATCTGGATGCTGCCATCTGAGTAATTCAATAGCCAGCTCTTTGAGCTTGTTTTCTATTATGAAGACGCTTCTGTAAAATGAGTTTCTCTTTCTCTCTGTCTCTCTCATGCGGCAGTGGGTGGGCTAAAGATGTTTGGTCACACATGAGATTTGTATTGTTTTGGCGGTGACTGTTAAGCAGATCGAAGACCTCACACTGACGCGCCAACACACCTTGGTCTATATCAGGAAACAAGGTGGCCACACGTCGAAAGAGAACCTCCATCTCTTGGCTCAGTGTTAGTGGGCTCATTATAAGCACACCTGGCCACTGGGCAGGGGGTGGTTGGTTTAATAGCTGTAGCGAGGTAGGAACAGCCTTGGGATTGGCTTAGCTAGCTTTCAACCTGTGCCCACATCTCCCTTTGTTCCATTACCCCATCTCAGAACGTTAATCATTTACTCGGTGCCACTGACACCTGTTTCTATGTTTGGCATTTGAACAAATAAAACCACGGGCAACTGGCGGAGCTGTTGTGTCCCTCCAAATTGACTGTCATCGTCTGGCACATTTTCTTTTACACCCCCTCTTTGAGGAAGAGTGGCAGATCATTGTCCCTTTTAGGAATATTGTGACTGTGTTCATGTGATATGCCATCAATGTGCGGCCATCTTGGTGCGGTTGAAGGGCTCATGGGTGTGCACCAGTGCTTTAAGTCGGTCTTGGTGCAGATGGATGTTTTATTCCTCTCTCCTTGTGGTCCTGCTGCTGCTGAGGCCCCCCTCCCCCCCAGCCCTATTATCAACACCCTGTGTTCCAGTCATCCATGTCTGTAATCCTCAGGACAGACCTCCTGCTTTTTGGTCTAAGTGTTCTACAAGAAAGGTGGATTTACGGAGGAGATAAAGCAAACTTTGCTTGCCTCGATTTCCACTTCCAGTAAGCAAAGGTATTTGGGCTGTAGATGTTCCCCCTGCCACTGTTGTGGCTGGAAGCTGAAATTCAGCCCCTGTAATTGTTGGTGTTAAACTGCATGCGAAGTATACCATACTGCCCACTTTCGTGCTCTTACTGGTGGAGCGGGAGGTCAGGTTCCTGTCACCCTAAAGCTGGTCATGACAGCATGGATCATCTGTTAAAACACAGAGCTGTACTTTGTACTAGCCTTAACTGGTTTGTATCGGCATCCCAAGGAAAGGTTTAGATTTGTTACCATATCGCCCTCTTCTGGCTGAAAGGGTGAAGGTTTTGTAATACGTCATGGTACTTGTTATTCAGCAAGAGAGAAACCATTCAGTGACCACCTTGGGAGCAGTAGTCCCTTTCACAGATGTGTGGTGCTGATTGCCATCTGAAAAAGGCAAATATGTTGTTGTTTTTTGAACATTCTTTTTTACAATCAGTCAGTGCCCAAGAGGGAGACCTACATCGTATCAAAAGGTCTTGCAACACATAAACTTACCTTCGGACCTCAGACTACAATTGTAAAGATGCACATCATAACTTGCTACTGTTTATTTTCCATATGCTCTAAAATAACCTTGAAAGTAAGTAAAACATAAGATATCATATTGAATCCTAGTATCAGTACCTAGTTCTTTTTATTGGTAGTGGGTTAACAAGGTCACATTTTACTCAAGGTTAACATTGTAATTTACTGGAATTGTATGTAGTTTCTTTCCAGTACCTACATATTGTAAATACAATTTGTAATATATATACATATTTTTACTGCTTAGTAACTTCCAAAAGAAATGACCATGTAATTGTTGTAACTACATTGTTGCTATATTTATTGCTGTAAATCCGCGGCTTCACGGGTCAACTTGATGTAACTTAATGTCTTTGACTGTTTTCCAATTAGCCTGGGACATACCTTCGGATATACAACCTACACGCGGTTCCTGGGGCCAGCCGGTTGCCTGGAAACGACCCTGAACAGGCAGATCAAACCGAACCCCTGGGTTTCCACCTGCATGGGGGCACTTCATACGGCAGAGGGTTGAGAGTGCTGCCTGACGACAGCTCAGATATACAGGACCTCAAAAGGCAAGATGGGGGCTGCAGTCTCCCGTTTTCATCACCCGACAAGGCCTGAATGATGGGGAAACCGTCGCTTAACGTGCCAATTATTCTAACTGTTTCAGGATCTTGGAAACATTCTCGAACTCTGACCTGAATGACTCCTCTCTATTGGAGGTCTGGAATACCCCACCTGAGTCTATTGGTGTGTATACAATTGTCTGCCCTATGCTTTGCACGATGAACCCATTTTTCATGTTTATGTGAATATTTCAGTCACAATGGGTTTTTATAGCTGTCGTTTGGAGGAATGATATGGCACAGCATAGGTATCTGTTTTATCTTGTTTTAGAGATCGCTCCAGTTGAGATGTCTACAGGTAGGAAATTATTTGTAATTTTATGACCCCTGGGAGAAAATTATTTCTGCATACTTAAGTCTACTTTTACAACACATAGTGTTCACTCAGAGACATGCATGTCATGTTATTTTCTAGTCCTGTCTGACTTAATGTGTTTGTGCAGATTGGACCTGTGACCACACATTGGACCAGGTTACATTGGCTGAAGTGAAGACCAGAGGGCCCCCTCAGGTTTACCATGTTAAGGCTCAGGTCGGGTCCTACCTGCCTCAGAAACTTTACCAGGCCTTGAAACTCTATTGTCACAAGTGTAAATCCCTGTGAGTTTCTTCTTTACCCTTTCAAGCAAACACAGTACATTAACTTTTTTATTTAATTTTATTAACTACCAGTCGGCAATTAGAATGACCTTCTACCCATCTTCATATAGAGTCCCTACTCGCTGGAGAAGTTATCCAGGAAGATCAAAATGTATTCTCTTTTATATATATATATATATATATATAATACATATATTGTACTCCCAGGGTTGCACAATTCTCTAGTCTACCACTAATACTCATGATTCAACTTAACACCTTGCCTCATATTGCCCGACCTTGGGTAACAATGATAGCTTTTCTATGACTTTCCGGAATGGAGTGTAAAAAAAAAAAGTATCTTCTCTTCTGACAAAAGTGAGTTAGGTAGGCAGAGCAGAAACTTTGGGTGCTCACGCCAAATCGAGCGCTATGGAAATGCAGTGACCTCCCTATCCTCCGTTTAATTTCAAATACCTCCCTTGTGCAAATTGTCCTACAAGGTTGTATGAATGTTTGTCCTGTAGCCATTCAAAGCCTGTGGAAGTAGCTGCCTGGCTTGAGAGGCTACTGACAACCCAAGCATAGATCATCAGGACTATATTGAGAAACAGTCTTGTACCTTTTCAGACGGGACATCCCTGATGATGGGACAGTGGGGGGCATTTTCTTAGGGGCCCAGAATGACGAAGGACCTTGTGACGGGTACTGGACACTTGATCTCCCTAGAGAGCCTCCTTTTGAACTGCCCGGCCGGACCCTGACTCTTCACATGTCCAGCCAACTAGTGGGGAGTGGCAAAGCTAAGGAGCTTTTGTTCCTGAAAGGTGAGAACAAAACTGCCCTGGTACTCTGGCGACTTGTTGAGCGCTGTCAGTTTCTTTTTCCATGTATGGCCACAGCGGCTGTATAAGGCAATCTGTTTCTGTGAAAACTCTGCGTCATGTGTCTCTTTCGGTGATGCGGATTTGACTTAAACATATGCTGTCTTATTACGTCGCTGCATTTGTTTTTCTTTACTGTTTTACCTTTTCAACTGTTGTTGTTTTTTTTCCTCATTTTTCTTCTTCTCTCCAAAAGGAGCTACCTTGGAGGAGACTTGTCGGATAGCATCAGCTTACAGTAACATTGTCCCAGTGATGTCACCACAAGGATCAATGACTCTACTGGATCTCTCTGCTCCATTTCTGTTCCGGGGTACCAAAAGACACTATGGGTCTGTATCTTAGACTCCATAAGCACTGTGTTAGCCAAGTCTGACACTGGTCACGTTTTCTGTCTATGTACTTCAACGCATTGAAATGGGGTTTTATGCTATTCTCTTTTCAGGTGCAAACAGTGCTCAAACGTCAAATTAGGAGAGTCATTTGGTGATGACGTAGAGACGTTTGATGAGAAAAGTGTGGCAGAAGGTATGACCCCCTTTCTCATTGTCCATTAGGGATTCCATTAAGCTTTTACCTGGGTCGTGTTCACTACCAAAACCATACTAAAACCTTTTGCAATGGTAGAATATTGTTTTTGCTCAGTGATCCTCCTGTGATCAACACATTTCTTCTCTGCTGAACACAATCCTGGACTTTATAACAACATGGTTTCATCTCATTACATCAGTCTGGCATGACTTTGCCAACTAATACCTTTGATGAAGGAAAGTGTGGAGATTCTGATTGTCAGGTGTTGTTTTTTTCAAGACACCTTAAGAGGGAGTCACTTATTGTTACGCTCTCAAACCCTTTCTTGATCGCTCGCGTGTTGATGTTGTATGCTCCTGTCACACTCCCTCTTAATGTTTGGTTTGCTGACTCTTTTACACCGACGCTGCTTAGTTTTATGTCACGGCTTTCCCATGATGCAGCGGCGCTTCAGGTTGTAAAGTTTCACCAGGAGTCTACTCCGGGCTCTGCTCGGGCTGTTCCCGGTCTCTCTTGAATAATTTGGTTGTAATGTTATGGCTCTGCCTTTTCCTCAGCTCTGGGGGTGCAGCTACTACAATATGGTTTTCTGATGAAACTGGAGCTGCAGGATGGGACTGGTTCCCTGGAGGCTCTCCTCTGGAGAGATTCGGTATGTTAAAAGACGAATCAGACGGCACATTCCCAGATGTTAAATGGAGACTCTTTATCTTGGAACCTATAGGTCTTCATGGATCAGTGATCCAGTTGTCAAACTGGTAACTTTCCATTAACTCTGTGTCAGGAATCCTTCTTTCACGTGTCAGCTGTGGACGCAGCAGCCGACCAGGAGGCACAAGACATGGTCCAGGACACGATGGACCGACTCTGTCCACCAGGGAGTAGCATGGGTGAGGCAATCAAGTGACTAATTGGGCTGGTCCAATAAACAGCTCTATTGCCCTCATGTTAGCGGGAAGCGTTGTAAAGCGTGTTGATGTGTTAACGTCACATAAATTGACATGTGTGAGGAAAACATTCTGTCAATATTTATAGGGCAGAGTATTTAAACCCACATCAACATTGGCCACTAATGGAACCGGGACAAACACCATGGAGGTATCCCATTAGTGAGCGATGAGGCAGGATGAGCTTCCAGTCAGATAGCCGCTCACAGCTGGAATTCAGCACAGCACTAATGCAAGTGACTGAGGAAAACAATTAGCATGGGCATTGATGTTGTTTGTGTGTTCTAGTCCCTGTGTGTGTATGCCTATGTGATGTATATGGTTTCATGTCTGTCTGTGTCCTTCGTGTGTACCCAGCGGAGAGGCCCTGGCTGGATCTGTGTCTCACTGCCTACTCAGTGGAGGAGGATGGCCAGAGAAGGACTTGCTACCAGATTTGCCACACAGACGCAAGAGGCCCTAACCCACACACACGTACCTTGTCACACACACACACTACTCCCAGTGACACCTAGCTCTCAACCCATGGTAACTATGTGATGTTTACATAACAAATAGCTAATAATAGATATTGTATATAGTTTGGTACTCTAGCTACATTTTTATTTAATTTTTTTTTTATTTAGCAGTTTTACAGGAACAATATTAACTATAGAAAAATAAAAACTTAACTCATTGTATTATTAGAAATGAATCAGACGTAAGTTATTTGAGTTGTCTTTTTTAATTCAAGCATAATTGACATTACATAATTTTTGTCATTTAGTTGATGTATATCCTTTCAATAGATAATGGTGAAATAATCAGTATTTCTTTGGTCAAAATACCTACTGAAAGTTCCTCAATGTCTTCAACTTTCACTGGCACCAGAATTGGGTTCTAAAAAGCACATTCATTTAACTTTTAATAGAGTTTGATTGTATGTGATTGATTTGGTGATGATGGCTCATAGCTCAAAGCAATGTAACAAAAATTGTTGTAGCACCCTGTGATTCAAGTAATCCCTCCACTATCTTCTCAAGCTATTATACAGTATTATTAAGGTAGTTCTTGAGCACCATCTAGTGGAGCATCACTGATATTTTTATTATGATTATTAGCATCATATTGTTAGGGTTTTGGCTAAGAGGTTTTTAAAGTGAGGATGCATAATCATTTATACGGAAAGCTCTATCAAATAAATCTCACACTTCAACAATGCCATTTAACCAGCTGTTTGCTAAATGTCGTGCCAAACCAATTACAGGGTTCCTACCAAAGACGTAGCCATAGTGTCGAGATTAGGGGGGACCAAGTCAGCCAGGGGCCTGCCCCCCCCAGAAAACCATTCAGAAATATTCATAAGACTCATTAATTATTACTTAATCTGTTATCGCCATGTTTGTGTTGTTCCTACAACATCATAATTAAAGTTGCAACTGTTCTGGGAAGGGCAGTATTGCCCCTGACCTAACCCTAACCACAGTGGTACCTGTGCATAAGCTTTAACATAATTTCTGATCTGAATGGCAATTATTATTATATCAGTAAACATTTTCTAACTTCCTGTGCTACTGTATATTTTAATAATCCGACTGATAACATAAACTATTCACGCTTTACTCAGACTTCACGTCAGCTTTTTGACAGTTCTAACAAAATAAAGATGGAACGTGAGTTGAATACACATCATTGTTGGTCACTGGATGAATGTGTGGCTAATTAGCTTTCCAGGTAACTTTGCAATGATAGATATTGCAGTGATGGTTGATTAGTCAGCACTCGCAAATTGGCCCATTTTCACCAAAACCTTTGTTTCCACTTGCACATCCCACGCATGCTTAATTTGATTGAGTTTTGGGTTAGGGTTATGGATATCAAGAGTGTGGAGGCCAAGTCAACACCTTGAACTCTTTGTTGTGTTTCTCCTAAACCATTTTCGCTTTGTGGCAGTGTGCATTATCCTGCTGAAAGAGGCCAATGCCATTAGGGATTACTGTTTCCATGAAAGGGTGTACAAGGTCTGCAATAATGCTTAGGTAGGTGGTACGTGTCAAAGTAACATCCACATGAATAGCAGGACCCAAGTGTTCCCTGCAGAGCTTGCCTTCTGCCCATAGTGCATCCTGGTGCCATGTGTTCTGTAGGTCAGCGACGCCAACACACCCGGCCATCCACGTGATGAAAAAAGCGTGATTCATCAGATCAGGTCACCACCACCATTGCCCTGTGGTCCAGTTCTGCTCACATGCCGTTTGTAGGCGATTTCGTCAGTAAACAGGGTTTAGCATGGGCACCCTGACTGGTCTGTGGCTACGCAGCCCCATAAGCAACAAAATATGATGCACTGTGTGTTTTGATGCCTTTAACAGAACCAGCGTTAACTTTTTCAGCAATTGGAACTACTGTAGCTCTGTCTGTTGGGTCGGACCACACGGGCCTTTGCTCCCAACGTGCATCAATGAGCCTTGGCTGCCCATGACCCTTTCGCCGGTTCACCGCTTTTTTTGGTCCTCTTTTGATAGGTACTGATCACTGCAGACCAGGAACACTCCACAAGAGCTGCAGTTTTGGAGATGCTCTGACCCTGTAGTCTAGCAATCACAATTTGTCCCTTGTCAAAGTTGCTCAGATCCTTACCCTTTCCAATTTTTCTACTTCTAACACATCAACTTTGAGCACAAAATGTTCACTTTCTGACTAGTATATCCCACACACTGATATACACATGATAACGAGATTATGAGTGTTATTCAGATCACCTGTCAGTGGTCATAATACACTGATCAGTGTATATATTTTTTGCATTGCTAATAATTTTTTATTTTATTTAATTTGCTTGTGTGTTGCTGCTAGAGTTAATTCCAGCGGGAGAAAATGTAGGGACAGGTGCGGACTGGGGTAAAATATTGTCCCTTCTGCGTTCATTTCAACTGTGTGAATCTTTCCTCCAATGTTTTTCTCGTTATATCCTACCCTGCCTCAATCAGATCGCTTTTCTCAGGCTCAGTATAAGAATTTATTTGGTTCATTATATTATAATCTTTAATTTTAACATATTTTAAGAAGAAAATGCATTTTTATATTTAAGAATATTAATAATTTTTTGTATTTACAGAAAAGTCTAATTATTAGTAACTCAGTTTTGAAGCATATTCCACTACTTGTTGTTAAATGTGCAACTCATCATAGCACAACTAATACTAACAATAACAAATAGTTTTTGTGTCATACAAACACAACATTTTAAACAAGCAAAATGTGAAATTCCTCTGTATTGGTCTGTACATGATATACCACAATTTCTAAAATGTATAGCGAATGTTGACACTGCCTCTGAAGGTGACACTGCCCCTTTAACAAAATGGTAATCTGAGAATACAACACAAGATACATCACACCTTTTTTTTATTTAGTCCTCTGTCAATGCTACCAATTGCAACACCGGTATTAGTAGCCTATTGGCTTTCTAGCTTTCCTAATTTACTACCTGTGGAGGGACTAGGTTTGACAAATGCACTAACAAAAACTACTACGTTACAATGTCGGACAGTTTTCTTTTTCATTGACTTCTGGGCACAGTAGCCATTTCAGGACCACACAAGTCTGGTTTTATGGGTTCACGTTTTTGGCATGTTGCGCAAATAATCTTATTTCTTTTTATAACTGTTCTCCGGTCTTTACGGACACCAATCTCGAGCAAAACAACAAACAATGGTTAGATTTGTACTAATTTCAAGAACAACATTGTTGTTGCTGCTGATTGATTTGGTTTGACATATCCGGGTTAGCCGCCAGGGGAGCCCGTCTTCTCTAGACGACGCTCAACCCAGTTACATCACTGACAATACGTTGCTTCAGACCGGGATTGGCACGTCTCGGACAATACACACTCCATCTCGGACTCAAGGCGCTCCCGAACGAGGGCTACCTAAACCGGCCAAGCTTTACCGACCTACTACCTCATCAGGACACAGTGTCACTCGAAATGTGTATTATTTGGATTTGGAAATGCGATTCTTTGGGCACTTAGGATTTATGCAATCTGCAATATCTCCAGAGAGCCACCAACAAAATGCAAGGATACTTCACATGCTGAAGAAAGAACGGTTGTTGAACTTTTCTTCGGCGCAATTCATACCTGTCAAATAATGCACTTGCGCTAAATGAAGTTGTCGGTAACTCCTGTTGATTTGAGGTTTGTCCCAAATTTTGCCGTCTCCTGTTTGGAAGCATAATCATCGATGGATAAAACAGTTTGGAATACATTTTACTATTGTCTGTTGTTTTAGGATAAACAATGCTGGTACTGCTTTTAAGATTGGCGTGCCTTTCGCTTTGGAGCAAGGATGTGTTTAGTTACATACAGAACCAGATGCAAAATACAAATGTTACTAGCCAATATGCTTCATATAACGGGAATGTAATTCATACCAGTGGTAGCCAGAAATGGCACTCAGCGTACGAAAGGGCGGTCAACCAATTGAACAATAAAAGTGGTGAAACCGCACGCCTATCATCATGGGATTTGATTAGGACATTGGTGGATAACATAAATGTGAAAAATGATAAAAGGACACTGGTGCCCAAACGTTATTGCTTAAATGGAACCCAAACGGTTAGATTAGCAAAGGATGCGGAGCCACATTGGCGCACGGGAAAAAAGTTGACCACGTTGAAGCCATCGACCGTGGAAACACCGGATGGTGTTTACAGTCATTTAAAGCTCGTACTAAGACATAAACGAGGAGGACACCGCAATTACGAGCGCGCACGGATCTTCAGACACAAAAGAGGGGCTGTTGCCCGTCGAAGGAGAAATGGAAACGATGGCAGTGAGAAATACAACAATTTAAATAACGCTACTCCGGTATATAATGCGTCATTGGATGCAAGGCTGTCCGTATGGGAACCACTGCCTAAGCCTATGGCCCAGAACCAGTCAACAGACATTCCATTTGTTGCCAGTGATCACTTCACTTTACCAGATCCGCATGACTATACCCCATTGATCCCTCTTAACCCTAAAACTAGGAGAAAAGATGTCAAAAACCCCTTTTACCCCGTTACAGCAGAATCATATGGGGCATATGCCATCATGATCATTTCAGTAATAATTTTCACTTCTGGAATAATTGGGAATATAGCAATCATGTGCATTGTGTGCCACAACTACTACATGAGAAGCATCTCCAACTCCCTTCTTGCCAATCTTGCTCTTTGGGATTTTGTCGTCATTTTTTTCTGCCTTCCCCTGGTGATCTTCCACGAACTTACTAACAATTGGCTTTTGGGCGAGTTCTCCTGTAAAATCATCCCTTATATTGAGGTAAGTCAATTGCAGTCCATTATCCATTGTTACTTATGTGTGTGTGTTGTGATTGGATGCTTGATGTAGGATCACAGCCACGTTTCGATGCCTGCTATTAGACTTCTTTAACAAATTATAATTTATCACATACAGGACATTGATGTAATTTGTGTAAATGAATTCATTATTCAATGGTCTTTGCACAGGTTTTTCAAATGTTTGTGGGATCCTATATATGTGATGTTCTGTAATCTCACCATGGGTTATTCCAGATTGTTAGGTGCCAGGTCGGTGACCAATCCAAATGTCTGAGATAGAATTGTGCTTAAAAGTTTGCATACCCTTGGAGAATTGTTAATATATGTACCATTATTAAAGAAAACACAAGTGAGCAGGCAAAACACATTTCTTTTATTTCTTATGGGATTCATATTCAACTATAGGTCATAACAGAATGGCTCGATCATAAAACAAAACATGGCAACAAAGAAAAAAATAAAATTACCACTGTTCAAAAGTCTGCATACCCTTCGTTCCTATTACTGTGTATTGCCCCCTTTAGTAACAATGACAGCATGCAGTCTTTTGTAATAGTTTTCTATGAGGCCCCGAATTCTTGCAGGTGGCAGAGCTGCCCATTCGTCTTGGCAAAATTCCTCCAGGTCATACAAAGTCTTTGGTTGTCCTGCATGAACCGCATGTTTAAGATCTCCCCAGAGTGGCTCGATGATTAAGGTCAGGAGACTGTGATGGCCACTCCAGAACCTTCACCTTTCTCTGCTGTAACCACTGGAGGGTCAAGTTGTCCTTAGGGTCATTGTTGTGCTGGAAAGTCCCATGTGCAGCTTTTCGTGCAGAAGAATGCAAATTGTCTGCAAGTATTTTCTGATAACATGCTGCATTATTTTTGCCATACATTTTCACAAGATTCCCTGTGCCTTTAGCGCTCACACACCCCTAAAACATCAGTGAGCCACCACCATGCTTCACAGTGGGGATGGTATTCTTTTCACTATAGGCCTTGTTGACCCCTCTCCAAACATAGCGCTTATGGTTGTGACCATAAAGCTCTATTTTGGTCTCGTCACTCCAAATTACAGTGTGCCAGAAGGTCCGAGGCGTATCATGGTGTTGTCGGGCATAATGTAACCAGGCTTTTTTGTGGCAGTGGCCCAGTAAAGACTTCTTTCTGGCAACTCGACCATGCACCTGCCACACTGTCTTTTTCCTGAGCAGCATGTATTTCTACTGAGGTTACCTGTGGGTTCTTTGTATCCCAAACAATTCCTCTGGCAGTTGTGGCTGAAGCCTTTCTTGGTCTACCTGACCTTGACTTGGTATCAAGAGATCCCCAAATTCTTAATCACTCTTAAGTGATTGAACAGTACTGACTGGCATTTTCAAGGATTTTGATATCTTTTTATATCCTTTTCCGTCTTTATACATTTCCATTACCTTGTTACGCAGGTCTTTTGACAGTTTTTTTCTGCTCCCCATGGCCTTGTATCTAGCCTGCTCAGTGCAGCCATTTGAGAGCTCACAAACTCATTGTCTATTCACACACAGACACCAATTGTAATTTAAAATGTGTGTGGGAAAATTAACCTTTTAATTGTCATTTTAATCTGTGGGTGTCACCTTGTGTGTCTGTAACAAGGCTAAACATTCAAGGTTATGTAAACTTTTGATTAGGGCTATTTTGGTGATTTCAGTTTAATTATGATTTAAAAAGGAGCCAAACAACTATGTGATAATACATGGCTACATATGATCACTATCCTTCACAAATGTTTAGCATTATCAGTTATATTTACAAAATCAATGACTACATTTCAGAATTTCGGCCAGGGTATGCAAACGTTTGAGCACAACTGTATATGTTACAGTTCTACTTTTTCTCTTTTGTATAAGACACTAGAACACAGATATTACTTCAGTGACCCACACCCATCGTTGCAACTGCTTACCATATCTGTTTCAGATAGGAAGAAGCTCTGCTTTCAGACATCTATTGGTACAGTGGTATGTAGGTGAGGTAGACGTGAGCCTAGACAGGCTTTTGACAAATCATTTTCCTGTGTTACCAACATCTAAACACACAGTTAAGTGTATCTATTGAAGCTATAGCATAAGTAACAACGGGGATTGTATTAACACTTCCCCACTTATTGCATGTTGTAATTCAGTGACTTGGATGATATTATTTAATGTCTAGCAAGTAGCCGTTAGAGTATCTGGACTGTAAACAAAAGTTCCTGAACGGGAAAGGTGAAAAGCAATTAACCCAATTCATTAGCAAATAGGGTTAAAATGTGTATTCGTTTTTTTCGCAAAAATATTAGAATCTAATCCAGACACCACAATATCAGGATCGCATAATCAAGATTTTTGGTTTGGATCTCTGTATTACCATTGTGTTTAGCTATTCATAAAGTCTGGTCAAAGGTTCACCATATGAGGTCCAGAAAATAATAATGCTATTTTGTGTATGAGATGTTTGGAGTACATAAATCCTGAAATGTCTTGCCTGTTGAAGTGCGATGGATCTTTTGGACAAAATGCTGATAAATTGTTAATGAATTGGACTAGGTAAAAAAAAGAGTTCCAAACCTCTCTGCCAATTGCTGGTTTTCCATGTTTTTCTTTACCATGTAGGCCACCTACTGACAATCATAGTGGATAAATAATAATCCTACACCGCGCACCTCCTATACATTGCTATTTCTGATTACAAACTGCCTTTCCAATTCCACCCTAAATCCACCTTTTATTGTGATCAAGATACATTTTTTTTGCATAAAAACATTTCTGTTTACAAACTGACTTTTGAAAAAGGCAACATGACCTAAAATTCTTTATTAAATGTTAGAGGAGATTACCAAAACCCTTATCCTTTAACCCTATCCGGAGGATCAGAATCCTGATAGGCTGGCCAGGGACAAAGTCCTTATCCCACCAGATAGGAACATTGAATAGCAAGTCCTGATCCTTTTTATTGATAGTAAGATTCATGTTTTTCTATTCTGAACAACCCAATTCCAACATGTAATGCCTAGAACTTTTGAAAGAAAAATCTCAAAGCCTAATTCAATTTCTTATGAAACTACATAGTAAATGTATTGCACACTTCCTATTTATTCTCATTTTTCATTGACTGTTTATTTTTTACTTACTGTGTTATTTTTTCTACTTTTTACCACCACTTACTTTGTTTTCTGTCATGCACCAATTCACCATTGCAAATTCCTTGTATGGGTAAATCTACTTGGCAATAAAGCTGATTCTGATATTAGTCAACCCTTTTGTCAAATTGTTTCTAACAAAGTAGCTGCTATGTAGTTTAAAGTGAAGCAGGTTAATTTTCAAGTTACCTGAAATGGGCGTACTCTGCAGTTTGCACTGTGATAATTTCTGTAATTCTGTCAAGTAAAATTTAATTTATTTAAAAGATTTTCTTTTATTAGTAGACAAATGTTTTGCTCAATGAAATACTAATATATTGATGAACTCGCAATAGATTGAAGTAAGTATATCAGTCTTGGCAATAGGGTCACTCAGTTACTTAGCTATCAACTTCTTCTGAAGACCTCATTCTTTCCAGAGCCTTCATCCTCCTTGGCCAAACATACACCAGGTTTGGTAATGGGGTTAATCTGGCACTTAAAAATGTATTTTTTCAGAGTTAATCGCAAGTTCCTTGGTTAAACTTGTCCATTGTTGTTGTGGCCTGGATTGTCAAGGGTTCTTAGGGAAGAGAAAGTCCAGGCCTCTTTTGTGAGGCAGTGCAGACATGATCTTTCTGTGACAGAGGCAACATTTGAGTCTGAACACTTGTTTCAGAAGCTCTCATGTAATTTTCAAAGCATTTTTTAACTGATGTTTGTCGCTGTGTTATGGGCTTTTAGATATAGTTTACTTAACATGTCTAAGAGCTAAAAAGGCCAGATTTTCACCATCTTTAAGTGCAGAGAACAAAAATCTCTCGGTGATGCATTTATTTACTTTACTTTGTGTCTTTCATATCAATACAGAAGTTCTC
Source organism: Novumbra hubbsi (assembly GCA_016801125.1). Lineage (NCBI taxonomy): Eukaryota > Metazoa > Chordata > Actinopteri > Esociformes > Umbridae > Novumbra > Novumbra hubbsi. The sequence goes on from JACXGK010000052.1 coordinate 89,893, forward strand.
TATCTGGAAAGTTGACTGCCAATACAAAAATATTGTGCAAGGTTTTATGGTACTTGCTTTTAAGGTAACAATGTAAAAAACACAACGCTTCTAAACCACTTGAAGTTGATTTAAAGAGAATAAACAAAGAATTTGAAGACCTTCGATTAAGTTTAATCAACACGTGGATGAACCCACCTTGTATTCTTACAGGTTGGGTGCAATTCAACCTCTTAGGCTAGACATTAGTCTTAGGCTAGACATTGCTGGAAATGCATGTAGTTGTAAAACATCTATTTTTAATAAGAAGAGAAGCACTATGCGTTTTGAAAGATTACATTATCTAAGTGTCTTAATTTATCTGAGTGTGTGCACAAAATAATGTATATAATGAGAAAACTAATGACAAAAACTGAAATTATACATAAGACTGATTCTGGATATGCAGTCAATCTAAGAAACATTAAATTGAGAAAAAGTCAATGAACAAAATAAACAACACAAACGATAATGAATTAATAGGGTGGGAGACATATACTTTCATTTTAACACAAGGCTTTCTCAAACACAAAATTTTATTGAGCAGTATGATTATTTCTGCTATATATATATATATATATATATATATATATGTGTGTATGTGTATGTATGTATGTCATGTTTCAAAATAATTGACACCCCTACAGTCAATATTTTGTGAAGCCATACCCTTGATCTCAGTTTCTTGTCTGAACTGTACTCACTCTCTTTTTCCTCAAATGCAAGAAGAACCCTTCATGTCTGACCATAGTTTTAGCTTCTCAGGCTCTGTGTCCTGGCGTTCCTAGCATGCATGGAAAGATGTGTTTATGCCTTCCTCTGCCAAAGAAGGTCCATAAGGAGGCATTCACGCCTGGCAATAACTCAACATAGCACTGCACACTTGAAGAGAAACCAGATCTTGACACTCATGTAGTTGTAAAAGTGACTCTGTCAAGCCAAAAAGGTTGCATGAAAATAGTGCACAATATTATACACTGCTCAAAAACAATAAGGGAACATGTAATTATCACAGTATAACACCAGGTCAACTAAAAAAGGTACAATTCCAAGGGAATTTTACTTTTGCACCAGCTGTGTCTGGTGTCCAGCTGTGTACTGGCAGGAAATTAACACAGATAATCTCCCGGTACATAGCTGGCCATCTCCCAAATACAAATACAAAGATATGTCCCATTAGCTAGCTATCTCCCACATAACTTTTTGCCAGCTATTCAATATATATTTTTTTTAATTACTTCAGCCCTAGCTTTGACAAAGTAAGTCCCACGGTTGTAATCAGTGCCATTTCATTATCACTGCATAAACAGTACTTTAGCTAGCTAGCATTACTGGCAGACTTCAGATCCACAGCCATTTTGCATGGCCACATTCTGAAAAGTCTGCTTACGTAAATTGCTAGGCAACCGGCGTTCAGTGTGGCTAACTACTCTTTGGTTAGTGGGGCTATGTATTTTGCAACAAAAAACGTGAATATTTCCTAAACTTTGCAACTGAAACCTTCCACAAAACAATAGCAATGCAATCAGAAATGCGACACACATTTTGATACCTGTCTTAGTAGTACACGAACTGTAGGAGTTATGGTGGCTATAAAAAATACGTTAATAAATAAATATGTGAGATTACATTAAGTGGGGGGGCACCCCCATTTAATTGAACATCTGGTATATCAATTTGTCCATTTAGCAAGTATAGCCTATGTGATTATGACCCAATGTCTCATCTGTTTTGGTGCAAAAGAAAGTGACAACAGGTGCACTGGGTAGGCAACAGCAAGACAACCCGAAAAAATGTATGGTTTTGCTGGTGGTGGCCACAGACAATTGCTCTCTCCTTATTCTTTCTGACTGATTGTTTCTCTGGTTTTGTATTATGCTTGTCACTACTGGTAGCATGTGGCGATACCTGCAGCCCATTCAGGTTGCACAGGCTGTCCAGCTCCTCCAGGATGGCACATTTATACGTGCTGTTGCAAAAGGTTTGCTGTGTCCAGTACAGTCTCAAGAGCATAAAGGAGAGACCAGGAGAAGAGCCGTTACACAAGTAAAGCTGGACAGGGCTGTAGAAGAGAATCAGCCAGCATTAGGACCGGTATCTTCACATATTTGTGCAAGGAAGAACAGGAGGAGCACTGCCAGAGCCCTACAACATTTTGTGCATTTTACAATAAACTAATTTGAAATGACCTCCAGCCACTACTGGTGTGAATGTTTGATCAAACTGTCAGGAACAGACTTCATGAGGGTGGCATGAGGGCCAGACATTCTCTAGCGGGACCTGTGCACAGAGCTTAGCACCGTGCTGCTCGATTGGCATTCGCCAGAAAACACCAGAACCGGAAGGTCCACCATTGGTCCACCACCTTGTTATAAGAGCAGATTCACTCTGAGTGCATGTGACAGACATGAAAGAGTCTGGAGATGCCGTTGTGAACGTTATGCTGCCTACAACATCCAGCATGACCGGTTTGGCAGTTGGTCAGTAATGGTCTGGGGAGGCAACCCTAACCCAGACTGCTTCTAGGTACCAGGATGAAATCCTCAGACCCATTGTCATACCTTGATTGGTGCAGTGGGCGCCCTGGGTTCCTCCTGGTGCAGGAAAATGCCCAAGCTCATGTGGCCAGCGTGTGTCGGCCGTTCCTGGATGACCAAGGCATTGAATCCATTGCACGGCCCTCGTGTTCCCCATACCTGAATCCAATTAAGAACCTCTGGGACGTTATGTATCAGTGCATCCGACGCTGCCAAGTAGCACCACAGAGTGTCTAGGAGCTCACTGATGCCCTGATCCAGGTCAAGGAAGGAGACTACCTTCGCCAACTCATCAGCATGCCCAAACTTTGTTTGGAGTGCATAAACACTACTGAGTCATATGAGTTGCAGTGATAAAATTCACACAGGTTGGAACATCCTGTGAATTATATTGTTTTCATTTTCAGCGAGTTTAAATCCAACCAGCCCTCAATCAGTTGGTAATTTTGGCTTCCATTGACCATTGTTACGCCATTTTGTACTCAACGAATTACACAATTTACAGTGAAGTTTTGGATTTTGTTCATCTGGACCTGATTTGACTGTTTTCTTAATGTTTTCTGAGCAGTGTATACAGTATGGATTTTCATTGAAAACAGAGATAATAGGGATTATACACATAGATTATGCACATATAAACCACATTTTATCCTAGCAGCCATAATAATAATAATATTTACATACTGAATTCAGTAGCAAAAAGACTCAATGCCATAATGGGAGATAATTTTGTATGGCATCTTCAAGCCTAAAAATATATATATTGTGACCGTGTTTTTAATGTACAGCAAGAAAAATACATTCTAACTACATCAAGTCTGACTTTCTGCTTCCGACTTTTTGTCCTTCCAGGTTGCCTCCCTTGGTGTCACCACCTTTACCCTGTGCGCGTTGTGTATCGACCGCCTCCGCGCTGCCACCAACGTGCGGATGTACTACGAGATGATTGAGAACTGCGCCTCCACAGCCGCGAAGCTGGCCGTTATCTGGATTGGAGCTCTGCTACTTGCCCTGCCGGAGCTCCTGATCCGTCAGCTGGTCACAGAGGAGGGCGAGCCGCCGAATGTCACGCCTTGCCAGCGCTGTGTGGTCCGTATATCCACTGAGCTCCCTGATACACTCTATGTGCTCGGCCTAACCTACGACGGTGCCCGCCTTTGGTGGTACTTCGGCTGCTACTTCTGCCTGCCCACACTGTTCACCATTGGCAGCTCCCTGGTGACCGCCCACAAGATCAAGCGGGCCGAGCGGGCCGGCGCGCGCGGCAACAAGAAGCAGATCCGGCTGGAGAGCCAGATGAACTGCGTGGTTGTGGCGCTGGCCATCCTCTACGGCTTCTGCATCGTGCCAGAGAATGTCTGCAACATTGTGGCCGTGTATATGGCATCGGCGGTGCCTAGGCAGACCCTGGACGTTCTTCACCTGGTCAGCCAGCTGCTGCTTTTCTGCAAGTCGGCGGCGACACCCCTCCTGCTGTTCTGCCTGTGCCGGCCTTTCAGCCGCGCCTTCCTGGACTGCTGCTGCTGCTGCTGTGAGGAGTGCGGCCCGCCCAGGTCTCCTGCCACGGCCACCACCAGTGAGGAGAACGAGCATGAATGCACCACTGCGGACCTGGAGCTGTCTCCCTTCGGCACCAACCGCAGAGAGGCGTCCTCCTCGTACACCGCTGTGGGGACCCACTGCTGAGAGGTCAAGGTCTCCGTCGGGAGTTACGAGTGCTCTGTGAAAAGTTCCAGAAAGAGGAAGGCAAGCCCATTGGACCTTCCCTACTGTGTATTCAGTTTGCTTTTGGAACAAGTTGAACGCTCAATGGAGTATCTCCAGTGAGAGTTATTTTTAGTCAAGGAATAGCCACGTTCTGGGTCTGTGAGACCGGCCCTTTGACTTAGGATCAGTACATTTCCGTTAATTTAGGAATTGAATTGACATTGAAGAGAGGTCACGTTCCATTCTTAACATCCATTTAATTTCCAAAAAAGATCAAAGGACGTGAACTCTGGTGAATACTTGTGTCTTGGTTTACTTACGGGGCAAAAATGTGTAAACACTACACTGTCTGTCCCTTCTTTGTTTACAGAAAACCATACAGAAACGAAATGAATATGTATTGTTCAGTTGAACATCTTGAATTTATAGCAATTTGTTAATTAACTCACCATTATTTTCTCCTTTTGTATTTACACCCAAGTCCTAACCTTATCTTCTTTGTTTTTTTTTCTTCAAAATGTTGTCCCTCTTCCTCCAACAGTAATTGTCAAATTGGAAGTAATATATTGGAAATTTGCTGGTTGTAGAGTATCGTTTCTTTGCTTATAATGGTGATTCTTCTGAATCCGTCAACGTTATGCCTAGTTCCCTTGCTATGTAAGAATATTTTTCACTCATTCACTTAAGTTACTGGCATGGTGTTTTTTGTAGCTCACTTTAATAAATCAGAACACAGAATTGACTGAAGGAGTCTTTGATGCTGAACTTGTATATTCTATGATAATTTATGGAATAAATACAGAATTTATTTTTTTGTGGATAATAACTGTGTCTTGGAAACTAAACATGTGGTATTCACCGGATTGAGGATAGTGGTTTCCTGATGCTGGTTTTCCTGCTGTCAAACAAGGGGATCTGCTCATCAGGCCACTGTGACATCATGTTTTCTATTCCCCAGAGTAAACAGCAGCCATTGTTTTCCTACCAGTTGACGGGGCAAATGCAGGAATATGTTTCTCTGCTGTCTCTGTGACGTCATGTTTGGCAGAGTGGCGTGGAGTCAGGTTAGATATTAGGATGTATTAACCGGAGGCTTCAAGGTTTTGTAATTGAAGAAAGTTTGTGAACTGCTTAGGATTTATTTTGTATTTCTACATAGAATTTAGGTACATTCAAATTTGAGTTAATAAATCAAGTGTACGGAAACTTTCTTTCAGAACCAGCATATGGTGCCTCTCATGCACTTCCATGCAGATGGATTATTGTAATTGTTTTTGGTGTCCTTGACTATTTGGTTTTTATAGTATTTTTTCAATCCATATCCGACACTGAATGAATGTTTCATTCAATGCAGTTTTCTTAAATAATGTTCTGATTTCTGGAACATGATTAAATAGATTGTCAAACTTAAAATATGTTTACAGTCAAGAAAGATTTGCGCTGATCAGAATGGCATAGATTGTCAAATCATATTTTGGGTAAAAGTAGATTGTCTTTCTTAAAGAGGATTAAAATAAAATTTTAGGTAGAAGTGAATTTACTCTGTTTAACAAGATTATATTTAGTTTTTTATATTTAGTTTTATTATTTCTTACTCCTGACCAAGATATTTCCATCTGACAATATCGCTGTAGAAAAAGTAAAGCATGGCAGCCATTATATACAGTGGGGAGAACAAGTAAAGCATGGCAGCCATTATATACAGTGGGGAGAACAAGTATTTGATACACAGGTTTTCCTATTTACTAAGCATGTAGAGGTCTGTAATTTTTATCATAGATACACTTCAACTGTGAGAAACGCAATCTAAAACAAAAATCCAGAAAATCACATTGTATGATTTTTAAGTCATTCATTTGCATTTAATTGCATGACATAAGTATTTGATACATCAGAAAAGCAGAACTTAATATTTGGTACAGAAACCTTTCTTTGCAATTACAGAGATCATACGTTTCCTGTAGTTCTTGACCAGGTTTGCACACACTGCAGCAGGGATTTTCAGCTCCCTCCAAAGATTTTCTATTGGGTTCAGGTCTGGAGACTGGCTAGGCCACTTCAAGACCTTGAGATGCTTCATACGGAGCCACTCCTTAGTTGGCCTGGCTGTGTGTTTCGGGTCGTTGTCATGCTGGAAGACCCAGCCACGACCCATCTTCAATGCTCTTACTGAGGGAAGGAGGTTGTTGGCCAAAATCTCGCAATACATGGCCCCATCCATCCTCCCCTCAATGCGGTGCAGTCGTCCTGTCCCCTTTGCAGAAAAGCATCCTCAAAAAATTATGTTTCCACCTCCATCCACGGTTGGAATGGTGTTCTTGGGGTTGTACTCATCCTTCTTTCTCCTCCAAACACAGCAAGTTAGAGTTTAGAGTCTCATCGGACCACATGACCTTCTCCCATTCCTCCTCTGGATCATCCAGATGGTCATTGGCAAACTTCAGACGGACCTGGACATGCGCTGGCTTAAGCAGGGGGACCTTGCGTGTGCTGCAGGATTTTAATCCATGATGGTGCAGTGTGTTACTAATGGTTTTCTTTGAGCCAGGTCCTGCCGTGTAGTTCTGTGCTGATCCCTCACCTTCCTCATGATCATTGATGCCCCACGAGGTGAGATCTTGCATGGAGCCCCAGACCGAGGGTGATTGACCGTCATCTTGAACTTCTCCCCAGCCTTGTACAGGTCTAAAATGTTATCCCTGATGTCCTTACGCGGTCTTGGCCATTGTGGAGAGGTTGGAGTCTGTTTGATTGAATGTGTGGACAGGTGTCTTTTCTACAGGTAACAAGTTCAAACAGGTGCAGTTAATACAGGTAATGAGTGGGGAACAGGAGGGCTTCTTAAAGAAAACCTAACAGGTCTGTGAGAGCCGGAATTCTTACTGGTTGGTAGGTGATCAAATAGTTATGTCATGCAATAAAATGCAAATTAATTACAAAAAAATCGTACAATGTGATTTTCTGGATTTTTTTTTTAGATTCCGTCCCTCACAGTTGAAGTGTACCTATGATAAAAATTACAGATCTCTACATGCTTTGTAAGTAAGAAAACCTGCAAAATCGGCAGTGTATCAAATACTTGTTCTCCCCACTGTACATATACAAGTATGACAAAAAAGGGTTTACATTGTATCTGTTGTGTGTGTGTGTATAGTGTCATAAAGATTACTTAATAATTTGTTTTTCTATTGGAACATAACCTATTATTCTTTTTACAAAACTGTCCGTCCAACGTGCTTCTTAGACGTTCTTTCATTTTTCTATCGCTCCCTTTGTCCCAGGTCATAGTGCATAGTGAGGATTGCAATGTTTTTCTCCTTACAGGAATTAAAAGGCACTGTGACTGTTACCACGATGCTGTAGCAGAGGGAATGTTACAAACATACTGTGTAGTGTTTGCAGATTTGTATTAAATATTAGTTTTACTATGATTTCCATACATTTGTTTTTATTCACAGAAAAGGTAATGGTCGTTTAGTATGATTACATTTTTCTATGTCGGAATGGTGTAAGCATACCCCAATAACGTAACTGTATGTGCGAATTCCAGCAAAAATGTGTTCGCTGGTTGACCGCTGATATATTACTATAAGGAAATATTCTGTTTTAAAAAAAAATCAACAAGGTTTTTAAAGTATTTTTCTTTGTGAATAGGATTTGTCATTACAATATGCATCAATGTGACATGAGCCTTTCAATAAACAATACATTTTTAATGTTACCCAGGGTACAGCCTTGGCTAAAAGTGTTGAGAAGTATCGGTTTACACCAAGTTTACTGCTGCAGTGGTTTTGGATCTTTTTGTCAGATGTTACTATGTTACTGATGTATAATTACAACCATTTCATAACATTTCACTGACATTTGTCAGCTGGTCCTTTTGTGGCAGGGCTGAAATGCAGTGGAAAGGTTTTTTAGGGGATTAAGTATTAATTGCTATTCAACTGATCACTCTTTATGACAGTCTATGTATATGCAAATTGCCATCATAAAAACAGTGGCAGCAGACAGCAGTGAAAATTCATATTTGTGTCATTCTCAAAACCTTTGGCTGTGGCTGAATGCCATGTTTCCCGGATAAAATCATGGATAACATGTCCCTGCATTCAGTAATTAATAATTAGTAATAAATATAATTTAGGGATGGTTTGTGAGAGGTTAATAAAAATGAAAAGGCAGTTCAAAGTTATTAAGGTACAGTTTGCTTAACAACAACACATTCTATAAGAACAACCCAAAGAAGGCACTGCATGCTGGAAATATATTTGAGTTTGCACATTAAATAATGCAACTTTTTTTGTTTTGTATATGACAACCCATACATTTTGCCATCGTTGCTTAATGAGCTATGGTTAATTAATGATTTGCTAAACATATTTTGACAAAAGCACAGAAAGTGTATTCAGTTAGAAACTGTGAAAATATTTATTTTGGAACCATAGCTGTTATGATCATGCATTTCTGACCAAGCTTTGCTGCTGTTTGTGAGGTGCAAATTGAAATATGTTCAAAGCAACGGCTTCACTTCAGAGGCTTTCTGTCAATAAAGCCAAATCAGATGCAAAGCTAAAAAGAGAAGGATCTTCCGCCCTCACTTGGTCAGTCTTTTGTGTCCATGCTGTGTAGGTTTTGATAGTGGAATGGGAAGACATTTTCTGGAGTTTTCTAACCAGCAGGCTCTCTTACACTCATTTAAAACTGTAAAGGGTGAACATCGTCAGTCTGCAACTTTGCGTTGTTCAAGCTCTCTGTGGTATGAAATAACTGTTGTGCAGAAGAAGCTGCCATTCTGGACCTCTGCAGAACTACAACAATGTCCGTTATTTGCTATGTGCATGTTATTCTTATCATGAACAACAGAAATAATGGCCACTGTCACTGTATTCCATAGTTCTGTTCTATACTAGATTTATGGGTTTTCTAAGTGGGGTCTAACTTATAGAGGCTCCTTTCATATAATGTGCCCATGTAATGGAATTAATTATTTGAATCCAGAGGCAACACTAGTTTGTTTAGTTTAGTATTTTTCCTGAGATAAATATTATAACTAAACATGGCAGCTGGATGTTATTTTGGCCCCAAATTGATCGTCTGACATTCCGGTCACCAGGATGTTTGTACAGTCACCTTCAACTGAGCTTCCCTATAAAATCCAACCAAATGTTTTATATTTTTCCTAGTAATATGCAACTGAGATGTTCCAAGTTGCTATTATAATGACAGTGATTGTTTTCCATATAAAATGTGTGAGAGGCAGGGTTGGACATTCCTGCATTTAGAGGTTCCTCTATTCATTTTGAAACAATAGCTGTATGATACATTGGAGCTAAACAAGTTGTTCAGTGACCTTAGCCTAACTCCTTTCAGAACTACATGGGCTGGGCAGGACATTCTGTACTAACCCAATGAGATGTGATCAGTATCGGCCATGGTTGGAAAGTAGCCAGGGGGCTATGGCAACAAATACCTCCTTTGGGATAGTTTTTTAAAATGGACATTACAGTGTGAAATCTGAAAACAGTGGGCAAATCTCCAGTCTCAGTGCTGGATTTACTAGCGTGTTGGCTATACATTATTTAAAATGTACTAATCGGTTGAAATGTTATTGACTTGTCTGCTACTGTGTTAAAACATATCACACAGTAATTATTCTTACTGCTCCCGGAAACCATTACGGTATAATGTTGTTGAAATGCCCAATTGGCCTTAATCTATTCCAAACCCCCATAACTAAAGATAAATAATTAAACTGTAGGCGTAAACAGGCCATTTTATAGTAAGGTGTATTAAATGAATATTTCATGCTTGTTCACTCTTGTTGATTCTGATGATTTGAATCTTATGGGCTACTTGGGAAGACCTCGTGAATATGTGCCCAAATACTTTATGCAGGATGGTACTCAAATATATACTCTGGAAAAAATTAGGAGACCGCTGCAGCTTTTTTTTGCAACTGTTTTTTTTCCAAAACAGTTGTAAGGAGCAATTTGAGTGAGGAGCAGAATTATTCAATTTAACAGACCACTGCAAATTAAACCCTTCTGTTCCTTAAAACCTTTATTTCAAATTATTTAAAAAGGAAAGAAAAATGTGCAGTGATTTCTTATTTCTTTCCAAAGCTGTACATAAACTGTTATTTATCTGATCCAGGGCCGCTTTCTGTTGTTCTTCACAAAATCATAAATTGTGGCTGCTATGTCAATATGCTTGTCTCAGGGTGTACCCAAGTAGTCTGTTACAGAACTACACCATGGTGTTAAAGCACAAGTACACACTGGGTTCAATACCAGAATATGTCCCAGCTGGTCACAACCAGGGGCCTTGAGCAGTTAATGCGCATGCAAGTTCATTATCATCATTAGCTCAAAAAGCATTTTCCGTGTTGGGCCTGGCTCACTTCCTGGTTGACCTAGCATTATGGAAAGCAGCGAAGGACTTGGATGTCTAAGCAAATCCACATCCCAGTGTTCAACTATTGAGTCCATTGGAGACAACTTATTTTATTAAAGATGGACTACTCCTTTGTGTGCACAGGCATCAGTGTTCAGTCAAGGATGGACTGCATTAAAGCCCGTTCAGCTGAATCCACAGCACAGTACAGCATGGATGCCATGTCATGCCATCCTGGCAGTGCCCTGTGAGTGAGGGCTGTCAACCCGGCTCAGGCCTGCTGTTGTACAATCAGATCCATCTGATAGGGCGGATGGCCATCCTGGAAGGATAAGGGCTTTATTGTCTCGCCTCAGCCCTTTGTTGGATTGTTTCTTTATTTCTAGGTCATCGCCTGTGATTAAACGCTTGAATGCATAAACAAGTGTTTTGAGCGCTGAGAATTTTCTCCCCCCACTCCTTTCATCCCTTAGCGGACTAAAGGGACTGACTGCCTGCCTGCCAGCCATTAGGGTTACAATGAGTGGTCCCTCCTTCACCTCCTCTACTGGAAGGAGAAGCTACAATAGTACAGCTATGAGCTGCCAAGTCATCCTAACGAAAAAAAATATTTGTTGATGTTAGCTTGAACTTTTGTCAAAGGCTCATTCATGGTGATAATTGGTCCTGTAGGACCTTCAGATTTTTTCAATTCTCTCATTCGCTTTTGTTTCCATTGACTAACCCTCCTCTCTGAGGCTCCAGCTTTGTCTCATTCATTCTCTTCAACATCGTTATTACTGACCTCCGACCTTGATTTGTGCTCGTAGAAAATGTTTGCATGTAGAAATGCTCAGGCCTGACTGACATTTAGACATTGATGCTAAGATGTATTTTATTAACTAATGGTCTATTTTGTCTAATAGGAACTCTGTTGGCCCTGCTTCAAATGCACAAACACTTTTGTGATTTCATAATAGTGCAAAAAGGATGATTTTAATAATGAGTAAAACATGGTGGCTTGCATGTTGAAATGTGTAAAGTTAAATTTATGAACAAGAGTGTTTCACATTTACAACCTAAAAAATCTGATGCATTATCTCTGCAAAAAGGGAACTAAATTGATATATGAAAGAGTATTGAATTTTGCAAACGCTGTCTACCAGCTTTCCTCTAGCTTGGTTAGTGTGCCAAACAGAGAGGAAGTGAGAGGGAATTTATCAGACCATAAGTTGTCTGCTTAGCAGACTGTGCTTTGAATTGAACAGTCTCTGCAACAGTTTTATTAATATCACAGTTTAATTGCAAAAATGCAGAACATTAAAATGATTTTCCCTGTCCTTACTGGTCAAATACAGTAAAATAAGACTGATATAAGTTATGTAAATGTACCAATCCCAGTTTAATTATTTAGTTAATAATCGTTTGTGTCGTTAGTGTTTACTCTGTCGGTTTATTGTGACACCTGACACGCGATGTGGTAAGAGTGCAGTGGCATACTGTTCTTGTCCGTTTACACATGTACCTGATCATTTATTATTCAAATTATAGTGCAGAATTTCTGTGTTTCTGGGGATCATACGTGGCACAAAACACTGTAACATGAGTCACACAAGTATAGTTAAAAGAATTTCAGCTTCAGGCACTGACCTAATTTGGCCTCTGAAACATTTTGTCCTGTTATTTTTCCTACCTTGAAAGATAACAGCATAGCTAAATCCAACTTCTGTTTAAATAGTGTTTCTTCTTTAAAAAGACTGTCACCCTTTTGTTTATGATAGCTAGCTTTTTTCCTGATGGAAAACTCTCATCAAACAGTCCCAGTCCCACTATAAGCTGCTTCAGATGCTGTACCCCCTTAAGCATTGTGCATCAGCATACAGCCCTCCCTTCTCTATCTCTGGCAGTAATCCATGTTTGATGATTGCTAACACAGCACTGAACTGGGGCCATAACAAACTCTGCATTGTGTCACTCTGTATAAGCATTTGTGCTAGAGAGAAGAAGAAAAGACAGCTATGGTATCGAGGCCATGTCTCTCTGTAATCCTGTTACAATGTGCTGACAGGACACAAACACAGAGCATGAAGTTCAGCTCTTCATCATCATGATATCATATATGTTGATGTTTTTTAACTAAATGATACATTTAAAATTATAGCATTTTTTAATATGGTTTCCACAGTGTTTGTGAGACAACTTTCACTGTAAGAAAAACAGAAACTGATATGAATTGGTTTGTTGCAGTTGCCTTTCTTATTATTCTTATTTGATCAAGTATTTTTGAGAAGAAAGCACAATCTGACTTTCAGTCATTTAATAAGAGGTGATTTGCTGACTTTACAGTGAAACAGCGAGGGTGGTTTGCGTCACTGTGCAACTTGGGGTTGGGGAGGAACAATCAGTGCTTTGTCAGGGGTTCTTTATGTTGTGTTGGTATTTGCCAAGAAGGGCACCAATGGGGTGTAACTCGCTAAGGCGCAGCCACAGGAGTCACAAAGTTAAGTAGGCATCCCTTCATTCCACCCAGGCATCCCTTTCAAACATGCCAATCTTTTTACAGCATCATCGAAATCGCTGTGATGAAACCGTTCCCATTTTTGACAAAAGGTTCACTTGCGTTAAACATGTAATAAATCTGATGCATAGTAGTCATGTAAGTAAGCCAACCTGAACTTGACCTAGAAATTAATGTTTGCTATTCCCTGGCTCGGAACTCACGGCAACATTATCTCTATCTTATCCCTAACCTTTTACCTCAGTAACCCAGTAAGGTCCCTGCAGTACCTGGTGTTTGAGATTGTTACATTCCGGAGGAGCTTTCCAGGGTGCCCTGTCCATTAAATACTCAACCCTGACAGGATCAAGTATTTCACCTCCCCCGTACTGACCGCCCAGCTCCTTGCCCCGCCCCTGCCGTCTGATTACTTCTATTAATGTTCTCATGCTGTTGCTCATCAACTTTACTAAAGACATTTTACATGGGCACAGAGAGCAGAAAGTGGTGTGTTAAGGCGGTATGTGTATGATCCCTTTCTGATCTAGTGTTAGGTCCTGCCTGGGGGTCTACAGGCATCTGTATAAACCAGTGAAGGCCTGGATACGGAGGTGCCTCTTTGTACGTATCAACAAGAAGGAATTAAATGATGTTTCCCTTCACTCGCTCTGTGCATTGTGTCTTGCCTACCCGTGAGCATGACAGAATGATTCACCATTCAAAGACCAAGCAGAGCTGGACCATGGGGGAACTCCTCGGAGACAAGGAGCTGGTCTCTAATGAGGACTGCCTCCAGGGTCTGGGCCTGGATCAAGCCAGGGATCCAGAGTGGCATAGGCACTGGCAAAGACAACGTTGGCGTTCCCACACACAGACGGGGGCCTTTAGGCTTCTCTATGCGCCTTGGGGTCACAGTCAGGACATGGCTACAAAGGTGCCACTAGGTGTGGTAAGATTGTACTCTATAAATTCTATAGAGCATAATCCTGCCAGAGCGAGTCTTTCTTGATGTTGGCATAAAATGACAGGCTGTTGCCGTAGTCGCGCAAGGGTGGTCTTTGCTCTCTGGGAGGACATTATGGAGACTCCCGTAATTGATCCAGCCTATCAGAGAATAAACACAGCCCTCATAAATAATAAATACACAAAATATACTGCTGGGTTGAAATGTTTTAACCAGTGTTTTTGCATATCATGCCATGGCTAGTGGTATTATTTAAATTTTCAAGCTTTCATTGTCTTCTGTCTGCCTTTTTTATGCGGGTGTTGCATGTAATGTGACATTTCCCAGTGTCTGTAATAGTTCGTTCAAAGTTAATGCTTTCCTTAGAATAAATACGTAGCTGTCTTTGGAAATCGTATGACTCATTTCACATCCATTGAATTTTGGAAGAATATCATTTTTCACAACATACTCAATGGTTTTAGATAAGCAAAACTGTTTTTACAAGCATCTGATGTCATCTGTCCAGCAACAAATTCTGTTATAGGGTAGTTACAAGATACCAGTATTAAAAGTGTTCATTAAGATTCAGCTTACGAGCTGTTTCAAGCTTTTGTAACAGTTTAGTTCTAAGAGATTACAATATTTTCCATCACTGCAACCTTTATGTGCTGATGAAAGAAATCGGTCACTCCAGGCCCTCTCCGGCATTACTAATATATACAAAATGTTTAAGAAAAGGCCAGTAAGGTAAAACAAAAAATAATCTACTCTTAACTACAACAGACATGAGTAATGACTCAACTTAACAATACACAATCATAGTGGCCCAAGAAAACCCAAAGATCAGTGCTATTTTCAGACTTGCCTAATGTATTCATGTATCTGTTTGGTTCGTCAGATCAATATTTGGTCATCCATCCAGCAAGGATTGTACTTCATGTAATCCATTGCAGAAACCTTTATCAGAACATATTGTTCACATAAAACAAAGGAATTATAGTCAAAGTTCTCTTTTGACTAACCCACAGGTGAAGTCATGGTTTTATAGAGTTTTAACGCCCCCTACAGTTAGGCCTACTTCACACCATAAGCAAGGGTTTATTTGCCTGTCTGTTTTTCATGTTTCATCCACATTAATTCTGAAAGTCTGATCAGATGTGACTACACTTTTTGTACAAATATGTGTTCTCAAATATTATGTTATTTCAGTATCGCTTTTGGTATCATGTACTGTGTTTACTTATTAGGGCCGCATCAACATATAACGAGTGCTGCTTTGTCAGTTTGTGAATCAAGGAAAGGACAGAGTATCTCTCTCCATGTGTGCATAATGTAAATGCATGTCATACTTAACTTCAGACATCACTATTAATATCATGTTAACAGTACAGCACAAATCATGCTTATTTTTGTCAGAAAATCTATTAATCTGAGAAGGCTGATGGAACATTCACTGAGGATGGCTTTGTAGTAATTTCTGGAAGAAACCTAATGGAGCAGTATCAAAAAAATGATTTCCTCATGTTTCCAACCATTTACTCTATTACCACATAGTCGTTCTCCCCTCACCAGCCTCCTTGCATATAATCCTGCATTATTTTTTAATACTGGAAAAGAATAGAAGCCACAATTAGAAGTGGATGGAGGTATTTGGTAATTCCATTGCTTTGGAGAAAGTTGCCGATGGATTTAAGTGTATAGGGGGACTGACATGGTTCTTCAGAGTAGCACAAACAATGAAATCTCTCTGCAAACCATTCAGTCTCATATTGTGACATTTTACCCTTCACTGCCAGTTCTCCTGTTCGGTATCTCTTGATCTGGAAGGTGTATGGGTTGAGGTGTAGAAAGTCATTTCTATCCCAGTGCTTTCTTATGCAGCGACCATTCGCCTTACATAAAGCCTTGCTGCAAAGCTGTGCTGCCGTGGAAACATTCAAGATGTAGGGATTCATGATCTTCTCCAGGTGATGTCTAGCAGCAGAGCATGTGTCCTGTGAAAAGCAGCGAGGAAGGGTTTTACTTGTGTTTACATGGAACATCAGTCTTTGTATTTGCCGGTGTGTATGTGTTGTTGCATTGGTATTTGAACGATAGATATACAAGTTACCCAAGTAACAGAAACAGTGTAGAAAATTAGAATGCATACCTCTGAGTGAGTGACCTCCATGTCCCCCCAAGAAATGATCCCAGCTGCTCCCAGGGCGGCAGCCTCGCCAATGGTGTTCACCAGGTCAGACTGGAAACCACCATTTCCCGTAAGTAAAAATCCCAATGATGCTGTACAGGTCCCCAAAATTGTATACAAATCTAATCTCATAATACAGAATTAAAGTGGAAAAGATAGAGAAGTTGAAATAGTTTTTTTATCTCTCCCCTAAAAAGTTAAAATTGTTTTTTATTACACATTTATTACGCGTAATCTTTGGTCAGTTGATGCAAAAATGGGTTTCAGACGTTTCCACTGACCTCTGACATGTAATCAGCACCACTATCCTTGAAGATGGGGCGGATGAAGGCGTAAATTGGAATGGCGTAACTTTGGATGGGAAGCATGGACACCCTCATAGCTTCCTGAATGCGATGACGCACATACAAGCGGGCTTGGTAGGAATCTCTCAGCACCAACTCCAGGTAAATGGATGGGAAGAGTGCAGTGGAGTCCTTCCATAGCCACACCAACTCATCATTCCTCTCTTGCTCAATCTTAGGACAACTTCCAGAATAGTAATTAATATCCTGGTTGTAGTCGTAGTTGTAACAGTCAGGGTACAGATAAAATCCCCAAAGTCTATTAGGGCGAAGAGTCTTTCCAATCAAGAGAGATCGGAGAAAGTATTGCTTTGCCGCATGCTCAAATATTATCTTAGCACTGTCTTTTGCTTCATCATCAGATAAGTTTGCCTTCATACTTTTCACAATTTTGACTGAGAGATCTCGGTAGATGTCCTTCCGACCCCAGTTTCTGACCCACTGCGGTCGCCATTCCTCAAAGTCAAGAACGGCGAGGCCTGTTTTATTCATGGGGATGTAGTGTTCAATGTCATCTTTAGCCAGCTCACCGTGTTTCTGGAAATCGACCAGCTGTGGGAGTCCTTCATCATACATCTCTCCCGTGTCCTCATTCACGTAGGGGAAGACACCAAAACGGTCAGTGTAGAAAATTGAAACTCTTTGGTTGATGGCAGACTTCAAAGTGCTGCTCACTATTTGGAAGTGGGAGAGGTCAAGACCCAATCCAAATCTGGTCTTGCAGAGTTCTGTAGGAGCATTCCACATAAAGAGAAAGGGGTACTCAGGATATATCGGGGAGTCTGTTTTGGGTAGAGCCCAATTAGTGCCCAGTAGAATCATTAGAAAATAACGTTCTCTGATGAGCAGTTTATAAACGTAATCCCAGTTCAGATTCATTTCACACACTGATACTTGTAGATGAGAAAACCAAACATAATCCAAATAGGTATATTGCGCTGTGTGGGAAGTAGTAGTTGTCACTAGCAAGCACATACAAAGAGTACATAATATCATACCTATGTGCATATTTTCTTTTCAAAGTATTTGTTTTTGTTTGATGCTATTATGGAACATACAAACAAAACTATGACATCATTGATTTAGCATTCTATGGGCACCATCTACAAAACAAACAGTAATTTAACATCTGTGATTGCCAACTTGCCTAAATGAATCACTGCAATAAGAAATAATGTGTCTATCCTTTAATAACAATAGAATCAAATCATATGCATGTTTTCTTCAATAACCCCTGTACTTATTTGTATTCCTCAAATTACCTGGTGGGCAATCTGGCTCAATATGCTGTTCATATGTATGTTAGCTTTGAAATGTTAGCTCTGATGATGTCATCATTTACATATTAACCCACAACAATGTATTTTACATCTAAAGACACCTCATTGCTCATCTAGAGTAAGATAACATATTTGATTTTTAAAATGTTTTAACCACTCAGGCCACGCCATATTATAGCATAGCAAGCTCTTGTGGAAACTTGTCACAATGGAGAATAACGATTCATGTTCATTTATGATTTTATAGTCTTCTAATAACTGAATTATTATCTGAAGCAAACCAGATTCATATAAGCTTTTTTGTTCATGTCTGTCCTATCCCAGTTTCTGACCCACTGTGGTCTCTGTTGTTCAAATTCAAGGATGACGAGGCATTTTTGGTCCATGTGGATGTAGTAGTTAATGTAATCTTCAGCCAGCTCACTGGCATACTAGAAATTGATCAGCTGTGGGAGTCATTCATCATATATTTCCTCTGTATGCTCATTCCCACACAAAAATAGTCTAGAATGGTCGATGTGGAAAATGTTAATTGTTTGATTAGTGGAGGACCTCAAAGTGCAGCTCTCTGTCTAGAAGTAGGAGGGTCAAGACTCAATTTAAATGTGATATAATAGGTTACTGTGGGAGCACTCCACATTAATATCAAGAGGTACTCATGCTCTATTGGGTGGTATGTTTTCAGGTAGTGTTCAGTTAGTGCAAAGTAGAATTATGAGAAAAAACATTCTCTGACTTGCAGTTCCTATTGTGATCTAGATTATGGAAGTATATTAGTAGTACCAATAGCATATCATTGTACATGTCTACACTACCTACATGGCGGCTGTGTTTATTTTCTCATTTCAAAGTTGAAGAACAATACTTTCTTGTTGTATTATATTATGGAATATACTAACACAATTAAGACATACATTTTAGAAGCACTTTTTACAAATAAACTCTCTATTTCTGATTGCCAAACTGTCTAGATTACCACCTAATTCAATCTATAGTACAAATAGTAATTGGTGTAAATATAATTAAACAGTAATCATGTTTTCTGTGTAGCACTTGTTCTATTTTGCAATGCCTTAAAACAATGGTGCCGAAAAATTTAATCATGATACAAATTTTTCAAGGCTTATTATACATTTGTTCAAAAGTTTGCGATTAACGTTTGAATCAGAAGTTTTGCTAACACAGTCAGTGTCAGTACTTGTTAGCAAGGTCAGATAAAGGACAAGAGACAGGTTTGCAGTGGCATAGGCATAACAATAGCTCTTCAAACACTCAAATAAACTTCAAACAATAACATGAGGGAATGTGACTCTGACATTGTTTTGCTGAAACACATGATTTAATGTTAAAACACCTACTCACTCAGTTGCAACACTCGCTCTGAGACCTTGAAGTTGTTGCCTCCCAGCTCTTCTGGAGCAATGTAACAATGCTTTGTGGGTTACAGTTGTCATTGTGTTCAAATGATCAGTAGTATGTGCCCTCTGTGGGGTGTTCAGAGTGAAACTATATGCTAGCATGTATCTGAAAGGCAAGAAACAACCCTTTTAACACCCTGGTTACCAAATAGTTGAGTAGAGCATCCAAACCCCACTACATCTTAAAGCATAGCAGAGAATAATTATGCTCATTTATTACTTTTATGGTTTTCTGAATTTGTTTGGGGTCAAAACATTTGGATGTTTTTCCCCAAGTTTATTTCCCTCAACAGCAGAGGTGTCAATACAGTTGCACGGAGGGCCGAGTGTCTGCAGGTTTTTGCTCTCACCTTGTAGTTGATTGATTAATTAGGTCACTAATTTATTATTTTCTACCCTAACCTGGTTGTTTAGGTCTGAACTGAGAGCCAATATACATGAACACCAAAACCTGCAGACACTCAGGCCTCCGTGTTTTGACGTGTTTTGACTCACCTGCTCTAAGGTATAGGTCATTTGATGTTGAACATACTACTTAGCCAGAAATGTAATTGTATTTAGTACTGTCAGCTAAAACACATATTACATTTAAACCAGCCCAATTAATTAAAGCCTCTACACAGAGTTTGAAACTTGATTATAGCTTGCATCATTAGTCCAGATTTCATGGAGTGCAGTGCTGGGGAGGCTACAGTGGAATCACTATAGGAGTCTTGGGATGTGATAATTTGGGTAAACAGCTACTGCCTTTGTAGCACTGGCAGGTAAACCTTTCTGCTAAGGTGAGGAGGTCAGTGGATGAGGGTAGTCCAATGGCCACATACCTTCCCTGGTACTTTTGTAGGTGGAATGTATTGTGGTTCAAGTGCAGGTAGTTATTGGAGTTGGAGTTTTTTCTGATACAGCGGCCATTGCCTTGACATAGGACATCACTACAGAGTTTGGCAGCAGCTGTCACATTAGCAATGTATGGGTTGAGGGTTGATTTGAGGTATGTAGCTAATGCTTCACATGAAGCCTGCAAAAGGAGAGAGAATATACTTATCATCAAAGTGCATTTGTGTCTGTGCATGTGTAAAGATATTTGGTAATGTGTTTGGTGTTTTTAACTTTTAAAGGGAATGCACATAGATGCGTCATATTCAAGAGGTGTGTGTCTTGAAAAAGCTGTGACTAAGCAATTATATTTATTACCTGATCAACGGTTTTAAAAAAGCAGTTAGAACATCAGCATTCTTTAAGTATTCAATTACATTTTAAATAATGTCTGTCTCCAGTCTGTGAAGGTCTTGAGATGAAACCAAACACAATAAATGGAACAATTGTACTTTTCTATTGTATGGAGAGGTTATGTGAGTTTACCTTGTCAGTGTAGTCTGCACTGGCCCCCCAGAGCACCGACCCAGAGGCCCCCAAAGCTGCAGTCTCTCCAATACTGCTGATCAAATCCTCCTGGAATTGACATCAAAATCAACAAAGAACGCAATTAATCCCCTTGTATGTTTGTTATTGTAGTATATGATTTATATTAAATACAATGAGTTGATGTAAATGCTAACTGGTTAAAAAAAATGCAGTGGCTCTCAAAACATATTCACCCTCTTTGGACTTTAGAAATTTATTTTATTACCCAATTATACCAAATGATATAAAAAAAGATTTATTAATTATTATAAACTAACTGTGTGTCCTGTACCACAAATCTGCATTGCAAGAGAAAACAACAACAGAAAACAAGTTATATTACATTAAAATTTGCTTGCATACATTTTATTTGACTGCATACTGACAAAACAGGTTGCGGGATTTGGCGATTTCAAACTGCAACTAAGCAAACATTTTGTAGCCACTAGGGATGCAACGGTACACGGCATCTTATCGAACAGGTTGGTACGCCCCCTATAGTTAAATACGCACACTTGAACCGTAGTGTTACAATATGCCAGTAATTTTCCTAGAATTTCCAAAACATGCTTATTTAGCACACACGTAGATTCAGATCCACAGAACCCGACACGTGACTTGCGAACAGGTGAGGCAGGCAACAATGGCTCCTGAGGGTTGTTAGGGGGCTCCTGAGGGCTGAAAATCAATACTCCACAATGCAATGTCTCAAAATGTAGCAATTGCAGGGACAGCAACCCTTCACCCTTCACCAGAGGTAAAATTGACCAATTAACTATTTGCAATGACATCTCACTAGGTGTCTCATGAAGAGGGGAAAACAAATATTCTTTCAACTCCATTGTGCCAATAGCGAGCGCTAGCAAGACTAAGATGAGCTCATTTGAAGAGGCACTAGTGTTTTCCAAATCTACTGTGTGAGAACATTTTGGACTTTCAATACGATGACAAGGGTAAGAGGACTAGCTAGGGAATGCATGTGGTTGTACCGAAGTGGTCAGATTCATGTAGCATAAATGAAAATATTATTTCAAGGTATAAATCATTGACAGGTTCTATTAGCTAAACAACCATTGGTTTTAGTTTAAGGTTTTTTGGAGAAAGGGTCCCATTTGCAAGGCAGATTTTGTTGCCTTGGAAGCAGTCATCAAATTCAAGAATTTGGATGATGCTAAAAATGCTTTGACAGAGGCAGATTCTTGTAAAAAAATGGTATTTTCCATTTCACTCTAACATTAAGTTAGGGTGAACCTTTTCTTAAAATACAAAACCCAAAATAATTGTTATTATAGGTTTTCACAGCCTTAAATCAATATTTGGTAGAGGACATTTTTGCTGCAATTATATACACGAGTCGATTCAGAGCCGAAGTCTCTATGTTTTGTAAACCTTAAACCATTTGTTTGCCCATTTGGAGCAAAATTGCTCAAGCTCCAAGTAGGGCCATTTGGTGAACAGAAATGTCAAATTATTTACATATTTCAGTTGGCTTTGACTGCGTCATCCCAAGACTTATACTTGTAAATAGCTGTTGCTGTTTGTTCACATGGTATAAGCAGGATGAATGCAGGTTTCCTTAACATTACTTATTATTGCTACGTTACCTTTTTAAATCTAAAGCCCTTACCGTACTGAGGAAGTTGTTTTCGTCTCTGTAAAGTGGCTTTGAGTACACATAAATGGGCACAGTGGAGGACCGTTTGGGCAGAGCTGCCACCCTCACTGCCTCTTGAACACGGTTTCTAACAAAGAGCGCTGCATTGTGGCTGTTTTTCAAAAATCCAGACAGGTAGACTGAAGGGTATAGAGCAGTGCTAGATTCCCAAAGCCACAGAAGCTGGTCGTTCTGGCCTTTAGTCAGGTCAGAGCACTGCCCTGTGTAGCCTGGTGTCTCCCAGCCATAGTTGTAGCAGTCAGGGAACAGATAGAAGCCCCATAGCTGTTTGGGTCGCTGGCTGATGCCTAACTTCAAAGTTCCTTCCATATAGTTGCGGGCTGCAGTCTGAAATTGCTTCTTTGCCTCAGCAGTTGCTTGAGAAAGCAACAAAGTAGGGTCTTTCTCTTGAACGTAGGCAATTGACAGTTGGCGGTAAATATCCTTTGAGCCCCAGTTCCTGTCCCATAGGGGTCGCCAGTCTTCCCAGTCAATGACTGCCAAACCCGGGGTTGTGTCAGATGGGATGTAATAATTTATGTCACTGTAGGCTTTTTTCAGGTGTGCTGGTAGGTTGCCCTTTTGGGGGATGCCACCATAGAACTGTTGATTGTTGTTGGGGTCAACATGAGGGTACATGCCAAGGCGGTCTGTGTAGAACAGGGTGAGGAACTGACCAGGAATAGCAGCAGGTGTGGTCACTTCCTTGAAGGACCAGGTGTCCAGTGGAATACCAAGCTTCTCGCAAACAGGGGTCGGAGCATTCCAAATAACTACAAAAGGAAACCCGTCAAACAGTGGGAACTCCGTAGTAGGTAGGGGGGACACTAAACTATGGCACATCACAATGGTGAGAACAACGGTAGGGAGTAGGTGTGCAGTGCCGCATTTCTGGTAGACTTGGTCCACCATGACTTCTCTGTTGAGAAAAGAGGTTAGGATGTTTTCCTATTACAATTAATGTCATTCTCAGACAATAAAACACGTTTGCAAATTTCCCATTAATGGTCATTGGGTCATAGAGATTTAACATTTAGTTAATCTTACACAAGCTGTTGATTGCCAATATCTCAATGTTGAATGATAGACTAATATGGATATTTACAAAGCACCCAAAAGAGCCTCCTTACCTCCGAGTAATGCACGGTTGGAGTGCGTTGATACTGTAGCAAAATCCAGATTTTTATACTGCCCAGGTAATCTGTTCCATTTGATGTGATCTTGAGTCAAGTGCTTGTTAAACATGGTCCAGTTTTGTTGTACATTGTTTTTTATCAAGGCCCTTTCCCTTGGTACCAGTACTTACTGTTATTGACTTTTATACAGAGAAAGATAAAGAGACCAAGAGGGAGGGCAGAACTTCTTCCATTTACAGATGATGGAGGCCACTGTGCTCATTGGGACCTTCAATGCTGCAGAAATCTTTCTGTGCCTCGATACATTCCTGTCTCGGAGGTCTTCAGACAATTCCTTGGATTTCATGCTCTGGCATGCATTGTCAACTGTGGGACCTTCTATAGACAGGTGTGTGCTTTTCCAAATCATGTCCAATTAACTGAATTTACCACAGATGGACTCCAATCAAGTTGTAGAAACATCTCAAGGATGATCAGTAGAAACAGGATGCATCTGAGCTCAATTTTGAGTGTAATGAAAAGGCTGTGAATACATATGTGATTATTTTTAATATAGTTGAAAATTGGGGAAGAATTCCAGTGGTCTGAACTCTTACTGAGCTTGTCTTATATTGATTAATTTGATATACAGTGCACCTGGAAAGTATTCACAGTGCTTCACTTTGTCTTTATGAAGTATTGTGTGTAGAATTTTGAGGAAAGAAATGTAATACAATTGGGAATACAACATAACAAAATGTGGAGAAAGTGAAGCGCTGTGAATACTTTCCAGATGCACCGTATATACATTTTATTTAAGACAAGCTCAGGAAGAGTTCAGACCACTGGAATTCTTCCACAATTTTATTATCTTTCAGCTTTATTCTAAAACGAAGTAAATCAGAATCAGCTTTATTGGAAGGTAAGGTTACTTTGCTGTAGGTTTTCTCTTCAACCCCCTTTGTGACTAACCTTATTAAGCTTTTTATCTAGCTAATTATTAGAATCTGGTGTGCTAAATTAGAGTTTGAAATAAAACCGACAGGACAATAGATCTCCAGGAACAGGTTCGGGCAGGCCTGGTGTAAGTGGTAGATTAAAATGGTAAGTAAATAAAATAATACAGTAAGTAAAAAATATACCTCTTTCACCCGAGATGAGCTCATAAACATCAGGGGAACAACTTAGTGGATTTATTTTCTACATTTCAGTTAACATCAGTGGAATTATTGGACATTCTAGTCAAAGGTGCCCTCACCTTTGTTCATGCAGTGAAACGCCGGAAAAGAGGGAAACGTGTCGGTGCGCTCGTCCATCTCCGCAAACGTGGACATAGCAAACCGTTACCTGGAATAATTCTCTCCAATGTGCGTTCGCTGTGCAACAAACAGGATGAACTTCTGCTTCTGGCATGGATGGACAGAGACTTTTACTCATCTTCAGTTTCATGTTTTACAGAGTGATACCGGAATCTGCACTGCAGCTGGCAGGATTCCAACTTTTCAGAGTGAAAAACTCTTGGGCAAAACAAAGTGAGGAGGTGGCTGGTGTAATGAAGTAACATAGATTCAACAGCACTGTTCTCCTGACCTGGAATCATTCTACAGTGACTGTAGGCATTTGTACTCCCTCCGGTGAGTTGGCTTCATTTTTTCTAATCAGTGTTTAAATTACACTGCAGGCCAACGTGCAGGTGGCGCAGTGCATGCTTGCCGACCCGATACTAGGTGTGGAGCGGACAAACCCGGACTCCGTATTTATTGTCCTCAGACCATTAATTAAATACCTGACCAGAGAGGAGAACATTGTGGATTACCTTTACACTACATCATGCTGTCCCCCGCCCTGCTCTGGGTCACTTGGACCCCATAATGGTCCACTTGGACCCCATAATGGTCCACTTGATGTTAGCATATAGACAGAAACTCTGTAAACCTGTTGGGAGCACTCCAAAGCAGTGTAGCAGTGAGGCTGTGGAGGATCTTTGGGCATGCTTAAACTGTACTGATTGGGATGTTTTCAGGACTGCTTCCAACAGTCTGGATGAGTTCACCGAGGCTGTGACGTAATGGATCTGCTCCTGTGAGGACTGCTGTATACCATCATGCACCAGGGTGAGTTATAACAATGACAAATCCAGGTTCACAGCTAAAATCCAACAGCTAAGGATGAAAAAGCAGGAGGCATTCAAGAGTGGGCATAAGGAAAGAGTTAAAGAGTCAAAGCACTGGCATAGTTAGAAGGTAAAAAATGCTAAACGCCTGTACTCTGAGAGATTACAACAACAATGCTCCGCTAACGTCTCTGTTTCTGTCTGGAGGGGCCTTAGACAGATCATCAACTACAAGCCAAAAACTCCCCATTCCATTAACGACTATTGTCTGGACAACGACCTGAATGAGTTTCAATGTCGCTTTGAAAGACAATGGGACAGTCCTGACGCTATACCCCGTGATTCCACCCCCCCAGCTCCAGCCCACCACCCCCACCTCAGCCGGGGTATGGGCCACTCCCAAATTGCCCACCTCAGTGCCCCCCCCACCACAACAATGTATCTCTCCTTCGTGGTTGTTAACAAACTGTTTAAAAGACAAAAGCACTGCAAAGCAGCTGGGTCAGACTTTCTCTCCATCCACCCTGAAGCACTGTGCTTATCACCTGTCTCTGGTGTTCACAGACAGCTTTAACACCTCACTGGAGACATGCCATTTGCCAGCCTGCTTCAAGACCTCCACCATCATTCCCATCCCCATGAGACCAAGGATCTCAGGACTAAATGATTACAGACATGTTGCCCTGAACTCTGTGGTAATAAAGTTGTAATGATTTGAGCACCTTGGCCTGTCCCACCTCAAAGCCATCACCGATTCTCTTCTGGACCGCCTGCAGCCTACAGAGTCAACAGGTTCTGTAGACGATGCTGTATACCCTCCACTTCATCCTCCACTACCTGGACTCTTCAGGAACCTTAGCCAGGATCCTGTTTGTGGACTTCAGCTCTGCTTTAAATACCATCATTACAGCTCTAATGCTGGACATGCTCTCCCAGCTGCAAGTGAATTCTAGGGAAACATGTTTTGATCCGCGGTCCTTTAGCACTGCATCTCCCCAAGGCTGCTTCCTTTCCCCTCTGGTTTTCTACCTGTACAGTACACCAACTATTGCACCTCCAGTCATCAATTCGACAAGCTCCTGAACTTTTCGGATGACACCACCCTCATTGGGCTTATCTCTGGTGGGGATGAGACTGCTTACAGGTGGGAGATTGACCACCTGGTGAACTGGTGCTGGCAGAACAATCTGGAGCGCAATGCTCTGAAGACAGTGGAGATTGTTGTGTATTTTAGAAATAACCGAGCACCACTAGCCCCCATCACCCTGTGTGACTGCTCGGTCATCTATGTGGAGTCCTTCCAGTTCCTACGCATCATCATTACCCAGGAGGACAAGTGGGAGCAAAACACCAGCTCCATCACCAAAAACGCACAGCAGAGGATGTAATTCCTGCGGCAGCTGAAAAGTTTAACCTGCCAAAAACAATGCTGGTACACTTCTACACAGCCATCATCGAGTCCATTCTCCATCACCGTCTGGTAGGCTGCTGCCACTGCCAAGGACAAGATCATACTGCAGCGTATCATTTGGTCTGCTGAGAAGGTGATTAATCTTGAAAGTAGAGCCAGATTTAATAGGATTTGTTCCTCATATCCTTGGTGCCCCAGTTTATATCCAACAGGAGTGGCCAGTCTTCCCTTCCAACAAGGTCCTGACCCGGGGTTGTGTCAGGTGGCAAGTAATAATTGATGCACGTTTAATGTTCAACAAAGCCCAAAGCACAGAGATAACATTAGTTTCTATATAATGGGCTGATTAGACTACTGACTTCTGTAACATTTATGCTCTCTCCTACTAACAAAGGCAATGCATGTTTATTAGTATAGGACATTTCATTCACAGACAATTCAAAGTGATATACATTATTTATTCGAGAAAGAAAAGACAATCATCATGCATACTAAAGTTCCTGACTATTGTCTCGCCTCCTGACCATCATCCCTTTTCCTGACTATTGTCCCGCCTCCTGAACATCATCCCTTTTCCTAGATATTGTCCCACCTCCTGACCATCATCCCTTTTCTTGACTATTGCCCCACCTCCTACCCATCAGCCCTTTTCCTGACTATTGTCCCACCTCTTGACCATCAGCCCTTCTCTTGACCATTGTCCCTTCTCTGGATGATCAGCCCTCCTCCTGGCTATCATCCCTCTCCTGGCCATCATGATTTCCCCTGACCATCATCTTTCTTTAAGGTTCCATCTTCTACAAACTCCATCTGAACAGTTTCTTTATAAGCTAACACAGTTATAGACTTACTATTATTTCTTTAAACAACAAAATGTCTTCCCGATTGGGTTAGAAGTGTTATAAGCTACCCCACTTCTGTCAACCAGGACAGCAAGTTTATGTGAACTGCTGCTTATAATGTTATCTCTAACCATATCTTTTCTGTTGTCAGGGCTTTTATCTTTAAATTACAGATGCCCTTCAAACCACCTGCTCTGTAATGTGCAGAGTAAATCTATGTTTGTATGCAGTTATCAGTTACATTGCATGCCTGTGAAAATGTGGCCAAATATCCATGTAAGAACGTTTAGGGCTAATGTCAGAGCTGACTGAAGGGTTACAAGGGCCTACAAGGGTTACCTAATAAATACAGAATTAGCTAGTTAAACACATGATAAGCAACAATTTTGCCTGTAATACCTGGACATAGTGTATACAAATGTTTTATTTTGTTTGCAGTGCATCATTACATTTTGTGTGCAGTACATTCAAGCAACACTAATGTGTTGCATAGTGCTTGTGTATTTGGTTTACAATTTTTAGATTTTTTAACAAAAACTGGTAGGTATGGTCTACAAATACCACAGCATTGCTACTAGGGCTCAGATGAAGGAGTAACTGTGAGCCCTTATTACTTCACTAGTTACACATAACATACAAGTAACATACGGTATGTGCTGGCTATTCTGAGAATAAATCACAAAGTTTTGAAGTATTCGTCCACAGTGAATCTTCAGTGCTAAATTGTAGACAATGGCATATTGGTAATTAGGTATAAAGTATCTATATGAACCACTTTAATGGGATATCAAAACAGTGAAAATATATACAAAAATAAACTGCTTAACTGCTTTCATTGATGCCCAAATGTTCAGACCAGCCCTTAAATAAAATGGTGGGAGTACATTGTGCCATCATATATGATTAAACAAGAACACAAACGAAGTTGGCAAGATTTGAAATATTTCTGTTCCATCAATAAAAATAGCATATGGAACAACCAAAATAAAATGGCTTTACAGACCAGTTAATAATACATATTGTAAAAACTAACACATTTAAAATGACACAAGTATTAGTTTACACAAAGTTTGTTGCTGCAGTGTATTTAGATCTTTTGTCAGATGTTTTCTATGGTATACTGAAGAATAATTAAAAGAGTCAAAGGCTATTATTGCGTTTTTCCGGTTTTCCGGATGCCCCAAACAAACACAAAGGGGATACCTCTGAGAAAATGACTTTACCCCAGTCTTCTGCAGGCCAATCCCTGTGCCTTTAACATAATATCTGTCTGTCCTTAGTGCTTTTCCTCTAAAAGTCTTCACCTCACTGTGCGTGCAGATGCACTCACACCTGCCATTCCTAATCAAGCTCTGCACTGGTGGTGCCCCGATCCCGCAGCTGAATCAACTTCAGGAGACCTTCAGGAGGTCCTGGCGCTTGCTGGACATTCTTGGGCGCCCTGAAGCCTTATTCACAACAATTTAACCTTGCTCCTTCAAGTTCTTGATGACCTAATAAATTGTAGATTTAGGTGCAATCTTACCAGCAGCAATATCCTTGACTGTGAAGCCCTTTTTTGTGCAAAGCAAGGATGTCAGCTGGTCCTTCTGTGGCGGGGCTGAAATGCAGTGGAAATGATTTTGGGGAAATTAATTGCATTTGCATGGGGAAGAGGGACTATGAATTGCATTTCAAAGAGGGACTTTCACAGCAGACTTTGTGAAAATTAATATTTGTTTCATTTTCAAAACCTTTGGCCACGGCTGTATGTCAAAAGTCCATCAAAGGCAAAAAGTAAAAGATTGTGAAATTACAAAACTATGAACTGTTTGCTTGAACAGCAATGTTTGCAATAAGGTGTGGGAAAAATTAACTAATTAGCCTGTGATATGATGTGTATGCTTTAGCTCTTGTACTTTTTGATGTGCTGTATGTTTGCACAGTTTGTGTGGGAACAGTCAAAGAGTTAAATCAGCTCACCTGCCTTCATTTTGAGTAGTTGTTTTTGTGCTCCTTCAATAAATATTTTATTGAAGGAGCACAAAACAACACCAGTGACAAATCATGTTCATTTATGTTAAAAGGTGGCAGACAGCCCAGCAATTCATGTTCCTAACCATTAACTGAAAGGTTGCTTGATTAACCCTAATTACTGCCTGGTTGTCACTTCTGAGAATGTTTACTTACCTGTTAAAGTTAATTGTTCACCTTACAATTGGGAATAGGTTTCTTTTTTTTATATAAAATCAACAATAATCTGTAAAATAATCAACAATTAATCTTTAAAATAACAAGCAATAAACAAAAATGTACTAGGCTTTACAATAGTAGTAAAGCCTGAGGAAATGTTGGCAATATATGGGTTGAAAGTCATTGTCAGCAACGATGGAGAAAATATGTCAAAATGTGGCAAAGGTGTTAAAATGTTACATTTTGGAACCTGAAGATACATTAGATTTTTGCCAGTCTACTGCTAGCTAATTGGCTATCTGGCTTTTAAAATGGAACATTTACTGATAAAAAGGCACTCATGTGGAACAAACTAAATCCCTCAAATGCTGGTCAATGCTTACTTGAGCTTCAATGTCAGAAAACACGTGTTTGTAAAAAAGTTTGAGATGGAAACAATTACAAAATTCACAGCATATTTCCAACAAGAACGTGCTTCTCATTGTTAGCCATGGGACTCAAACCTGAGTGATTCGTAACATTTCCAATACAGCTTTGATAGGTGGTTTGCACTTTTTATTGACATACTTCCCAGTTTATAACCCACACCATGTTTAAACCACACCATTTATTGTATGGCCTTGTGTGTATACAAACCTGAGCAGGGACGTGCACAGGAATTCTGAGGGGCCATTCCTCTGACCTGAAAAAAGGGCAAACCACCGGTCTTTTCACCCTCGGAGGGGCAACTTGAGTCAAGGATGGCAGTTGCCTGGGCAACCTTAGCCCCCCCCTGTGCATATCCCTGAACCTAAGTATTAACTGCACCCATTTATAAACCACAATTTCCTGGAGAATTATGATTCGTACATTCATATACCAAAATGTATTTGTTGAAGAATAAAATAGATTTTTTAAACCCTCTAACGCCAAATTTCTCAAATTTGCTGCATGGTTTTCTGAGAACTCTATGTCGTCAAGCAATCATCTGTGAAATTGTAAACCAGTGAAATTGGTTTTAAAAATGTAAACTTGTGTATTCACATACATTCACACAGTGTTTTTCAAATCTGTGTATATAAACGGGTAATTACGGTATAGATAATTTGGCTCTATGTTAACATATAGTGGGCTTCATGAAAGGATGAAAAAATACAAATGCTTTTCTTGTGTTTAGTAAATGCAGTAACATGAGTTATGTGCTCATTAAGTTGGTGTTAAGTTGGTGTCATTGTGAAGGTGTAGTGTTTGCAAGCATTTTATGTATAGCCATTATGTAAGTGTAATGAAGTCATTATGCAGGTATTACGAGTCATTATATAGGTTTCTTTCATGTAAAGTGTTGCCAACTACAACAGAGGGTCCAATTAGAAATATGACGCAACATTGCATCTTTGCAGTTACAATGGAAATGACTTCATGACCTGTTTCCCCTACCTCAAACATTAAAGCCACTTAAAATGCTCAAATCATTCTGCAGTCCTTACAAAGAATACCATAAGAGGGAGCAACAACACCATGCCAAGGTTGTTCCTGGTTTGTACAGCTGCACTTTCACATTGCTCCTCGTTCTCCTCATTTACTTTCCATTCTTCCCTCGTTTTTTCCACCACCTTATTTAGGCGGTCACAGTTCGCCCCCGCATGTCCCTCGTAGCAGTGACAGCGGAACCTGTCCGCCAAAAGTTGACGCTCGTGTAATGAGTGGTAGCCGCTCACCGCAAAGTCCCCGTCCCCCGAGGGCTGGATGTGGTATGTGTCCCTACTTAGGTGGAGGTAGTGTGGGGCGTGGAGATTCCTTCGGACGCAGCGGCCATTGCTCTGGCACAGAAAATCGCTGCAGACCTCGGCGGCTTGCGTCACATTGGTGATGTACTGACCCAGTCGGTGGTTTATAAAGGACTTCACTTTTGTGCAGTTGTCCTGAAAATTGGGGGATTTTAGATCAGTTAGACAGACTAATGAGGCTTTACATTAAATGTTAAGATCTGTCCTACGGCCATGGTCTCTATTCTAGCGTGTCTAATCCTTTGATGGTCATACCTGCTAATGCTAATTATATACAAACCTAAAAAAGTTGGGAAACTACATAAAATGCAAATAAAAACAGACTTCAGTGATGTGCATATATTTTTCCTCCGTATATTTAATTGAAACTATAACAAAGACTACATATTGTAGGACAAAAGTGAATGTTATTGTTTTTTGAAAAATACATGCCCATTTTGAATTTTATGCCTGCAACACATTTAAACAAATTTGGGACCGGAGCATGTTTACCAGTGTGTTGTCACCTCTTCTTTTAACAATACTCTGTAAGTGGGAACTGAAGAAAACAATTGTTTACTGTCTTATATTCTCATATTATAGGATTGCAGCTTGCAGCTGCACAAAAGTCTGGGGTCTCCTTTGTCGTATTTTTTGTTTCATAATGCGCATAATGTTTCTAATAATTACTTTTTTACTTTGGAGCCTTGCGGTTGTAGTACGTGCAGAATGTGGTTTGGCAATGTCTTGCTCAAATCAGCAAGGCCTTCCATTAAAAATGTTGTCTGGATTGCAGCATCTGTTGCTCTACTGCCTGTATCTTGTTGGGGTCAAGGCAGTTAAACTGGTACCTTCTCAGATGTGCAAGTCACCCGTGCATGTCCTATGGCTTTTTTAAAGTGTTCCTGAATAAAATGTTAAAGTGGGCACACATTTTTCAGGAAACAATCGCATTTCTCAGTTTCAACCTTTGAGATGTTGTCTTTGTACTATTTACTATTGAATATAAGGTGTAAATAATTTGCCCATCGTTGCATTCTGTTTTGAAAACGTGATTGTAATATCATAATTCATGAATTCATAATTCATACGGACAAAATGATGGAGGAGAATTAGACTTACTTTGGATGAGGTGAGGTTGAGGTCTCCCCAAATCACAAAACCAGCAGCTCCCAAAGCAGCACTTTCCCCAATGGTATGGATCAAGTCTTTCTGCAATAAGCACAAAAATGTCCTCACAGTAACACTTTTTGCAGCCTAAAGACTGTGCTAATATCTCCTTAGGAAAGGCAGGGAGGCCTGCGCATAACTGTTTAGTGTTATGTGTACTAACTGCGAAAAAACAATTTTATATAACAATAAGTGGAAGTTAAAAAATCTGAACATAATTACGTTAAAATAAATTAAGTTTAAAAAGTAGTACATGTGGCATTTGTCCCTTATGTGAAAGACCAGCAAATCACAAGGCCAGATCTACCTGCTGACATTTTAAACAACAGGTAAAAACAATAATTGTTCAGTGATATAGATGGTAACATGATTTCCTGCATTATATATTCCACATGTTCTTACATCAACACCATTTGAAGGAAATGTTTAGAATTTTAGCGAGCAATTACATTTCTATGAGAACAACATCCGTGGCTGAGGGGGTGAAATTATTAAGCGAAAATCACAGCTAATTAGCTGTGATTGTCTGATTTGCATTCAGACCGTTGGGTTGCTAAGTGTGTCGGTCTTACCGTGGTGAGAAAGGTCATGGCCTCGTCTTTATAGCCCAGTCGCGTGTACACAAATGTGGGCAGCTCATAGTCGTGCGAGGTGAGTGCAGCTATCCTCAGAGACTCCAGCACCCTGAACTGTGCGAAATGGAGGTTGCTGACGCTGTCTTTCTGGCTCTTCCTGATCGCCACTGAGGGGAACAGCGCGGTGCTGCTGTTCCACAGCCAGAGAAGCTCGTTATTACGCTGGCTCTCATTCATGGGGCAAGAGCCCGTGTAGTTGTACTCGTGCAGGTTGTAGTTGTGGCAGTCTGGGTAGAGGTAGAAGCCCCAGAGTCCATTAGGGCGAAGGCGTGTCCCCAGCTGCACTGTGTTTTGCATGAGCTTCATGGCACTCCTCTCAAAGTGAGTGCGCGCCAGCTCCTCGATTTGTGACCCTGTGGCGTTGACGTAGGCCTGCGCAATTAGCTCCCTGGACTTGCGCTTGTAGATGTCTTTCTTGTGCCAATTGCGTTTCCATTGTGGTCGCCAGTACTCCCAGTCGATCACGGCCAGTCCGGCAAAGTCTTTTGAGGGAATAAAATGGCTGATGTCCCTGTCTGCCTTAAAAAGGTGCGAGTCCAGGCTGCAGTTCTGCGGCAGGCCTCCGTTAATGGGCACGCCGTGGTCTGTGTAGAACGGGTAGGAGCCCAGCCGGTTGGCATAGAATATGGTCACATTCTGGCCGGTGTGGACAGCCCGTGGGCTGCCGCTGATGTGAAAGAGGCGATCCACTTTGGCATGGACCTTGTACTTGACGGTACACAGGTCAAGCGGTGCGTTCCAAGCAGCAATGAAGGGCTTCCGGGCCACCAGGGGGAGCTTGGCTGGCTTCTGACCAAAGGTGGCGTGAAAAAGTAGCAGCAGCCAGGAGCCAGCCACAGTCACGGGGTGGTGAGGTTGGCAACCAACCACGGGCACCATGAGCATCCTGGTGCTTGGATTAGTGGGACGGGCCGTCAATCATCCTGGACAGAGGAAAATGGTGAGTAAGTGAGATTGGAAGAATTCCGAGAGGGGAGAATCCAGATCCAAAGGAGACAGGGAGTGACTGAGGGAGGTTAGGAGGGAGGAAAAGAGGGTTAGGGATTAAAGAGTACTTGAGTAGCTGTTTTATACTGTAGTGTTAGGCAACAGTGCTAATTATCTCAAGGATTATTCCAAACTTTGCAAAAACAATGTTGACAATATGCTGTAGCCATAAAACCAGTACAGTGTTTTCACTAAGACTAAGAGGTACTTCATCTTCTATTGTTTACAGCAAGTTTGTGAGCAATATGGATACAAGAATGGGTGAAATAGTTAGTTTCTTATCCTACTGAGCTAATTTCTTGGTAAATGACTAATTATGACAAATATGCTGGAAGTACAGGATGAAGTCTTGAGTAAATCTGTATGATCCCTTGTTCACAAGTCAGAGATTATAGGCTGTATTTCATTTGTCAACGATTGATCTACATAGACTGACAGACTTCACTTGTCCTCACTTACTGCACCCTGACCAGAGGGGTGCCCACGTAACCATTATCATAGCTGCCCAGATGCCAAAAACCTTTCCCTAAAATGTTGTCACTCAAAGGGAAAGTGGCTATTTGTCCATTTGCACACAAGATCCAACCATGATATGGCTTCTGCATCTAACCCAACCCTTGGAACTAGAGAGTTGTACAGAGCTGCCACTATGAACTTCCAGAGAGCAGCAATTAGGTTTAACTGCTTTGATTTGGAACAGAACGACAGAGTTTTGACGACAGAGAATCACCAGCATGGAGATTAAATGTTGCAACCTTTCCATTTCATATAACGTTTTTTGATTAACAGACGGATTTCTGAAATGCATGTTTTAAATGTCTAAATGAGGCAATACCTAATTAAACATGGCCATATACTGTATTATACATAAAAAAAACTCACAGTGCAAATCTGAGCTTTAAAAGACAACTGAGTTTAGATGACCCAACACAAAATGCCTCTTTAGATCCTATCACCAAAGTCAGTTACTACTGTTTAGTTTGTAACGTGCTATTTTAAACGGGGTTTGGAATGATGTGTAATTACATTAGCAAGTATACATACTCTGTACCAGTGGTTGGTAATGCTTGGTCATTTTCTTTTTAACCATTAAAGGTTTCAAACAAATACAATATTCTAAAACACCCCTTGAGATACTACTCACATACTGTATATAAGACAACTCTCTCACCATTTTATTTATCTCCCTCTTGTCATGTCTGTCTCAAAATCTCTTCTGTCACTGTGCTTCTTTTGCTTTCTGCCTGTCTTCTTCAAACTCATATGCTATGAAATACAAGGTAACAATTTTGGTTTTAGTGCAAATTAGTGCCTGGCACATGTGTTCCCCTGAATTAACACCTACTCTA
The DNA here is from genome assembly GCA_016801125.1 of Novumbra hubbsi. Classification (NCBI taxonomy): domain Eukaryota; kingdom Metazoa; phylum Chordata; class Actinopteri; order Esociformes; family Umbridae; genus Novumbra; species Novumbra hubbsi. Next base: position 125,794 of record JACXGK010000052.1, read on the forward strand.
ACTGTGGATTACTATAACAGGGCTTCAGACAGACATTTCCCCAAGTGTCAGCGTTATCTAGTCAGACCTAAATCATTGTAGATAATGTTAGTTATCAATTCATGGTGAATTATTTAGACATAAAATACCAAGCCGAAATGCATATCTCAACATATTTTGTGCCACATAAAATCTGTCATGGTAATTGATTTGCCAATCATGCTATAGTTTCTATATTTTCATGTAAAAATAACTGTGCAGGATTGGTTCATTAGGGAATAATTACATTAAACTACATTATAAATATATATCTTCCCACATTCCCAACACTATACTCTGTGGCATGAACTTACTTAACGGCCCCTTTATCTCAGGTCCTTACCAGACCTCAAGTCACTCATGAACACACCTTTGGTTACTTACTTAACAGACATCCTTAACATACTATTCTAATAATAACTTGTGTGCCGAAAGATATTTTACTATGGTCACTCTTGAAACTGGAGAGGTTTTTCATATATTCCTTTGTTTTTTTCACATTAACCTGCTGAAGCGTTGACTGAACAATTCAATTAGGTGTTAAGTGGCAAAACATCGGTTGGTTGTTCTGCAGACCTAGATGGGTTGGTTGCTCTGCAGACCAGCACGGTTTTATGACTTCCCAAACCTGATGTAGAGAATTTTTCCACAGCTTAACCTACACTTCTTTTGGTCATCATTCATTTTCAGTTTGCTATCACTTGTAACTGAAAACCTTAAACTTTACATTTCCATCAAACTTCACATAATTGCTTATGAAATTACCATGGTAAAATATACAAATTAATAAAATTATTTTATTCTGCATCTACATATCAGGATACAATAATAAATATTGTTTTGCCTTTGATACAGTCCAAATTATAATATTGTGGGAGCAAGTCAATATCAACCTTCATCTGCACTGGTTCCAAAAAACTCAATTTTAGAAATGCTGGTAAAGTGTATGTCCCCTCTGTATAACTCAAATTCGTTTTTTTGTTCATATGTTTAATTGAAGTTTGCGGATGACAACACCCTCATTGGGCTCATCTCTGGTGAGGATGAGACCACCTACAGGTGGGAGATTGACCACCAGGTGAACTGGTGCAGACAGAACCATTTGGAGCTCAACACTCTGAACACAGTGGAGATGGTTGTGGATTTTAGGAAGAACCCAGCCCCACCCACCTACATCACCACCCACCTACATCACCCTGTGTGACACCCCAGTCACTATTGCAGAGTCCTTCCAATTCCTGGGCATCATGATCACCCAGGACCTCAAATGGGAGCAAAACCTCACCTCCATTACCAAAAAAAGCAGAGGATGTACTTCCTGCGACAGCTGAAGAAGTTCAACCTGCCAAAGACAATGATGGTGCACTTCTACACAGCCATCATTGAGTCCATCCTCACCTCCTCCATCACCATCTGGTACACTGCTGCCACTACCAAGGACAAGAGCAGACTGCAGCGTATCATTCAATCTGCAGAGAAGGTGATTGGCTGCAATCTGCCATCCCTCGAGGACCTGTACACCACCAGGACCCTGAGGCGCGTTGGAATAAAAACATACTTTACTGTGTTCATTGCTTTATTTTTGTGATTCTAACACATGTAAAAACAAAATCATTGATCACAATGAATTACAGCAAATTGTGCGATTAGTTAGTAAATTATTTCGATTCCCAGTCCTTGTAGCTATTCATTCTAACTGCTTGAATGACGGATTAATTTAAACCACAAAATCAAGAAAATTTTTGGTAGTATTGTTATTGTACACCTGAAATTGTAGATGGCTTAAAAGCCTATTCACTATCCCCACCCAGTGCCCTAGCTAAATGCCATTTCAAATTTCGATAACTATCCCCACCACAGTGCCATAGCTAACTGGCAATTCAAATGTCGATAACTATACCCACCCTAGTGCCGTAGCTAACTGCCAATTACAATTTTGATAACAATCCCCACCACAGTGCCAAAGCCAACTGCCATTTCAAATGTCGATAACTGTCCCCACCCCAGTGCCATAGCTAACTGCCAATTAAAATTTTGATAACTATCCCCACCACAGTGCCATAGCTAAATGCCATTTCAAATGTCGATAACTGTCCCCACCCCAGTGCCCTAGCTAACTGCCCATTTAAATGTCGAAAACTATTCCCACCCCAGTGCCGTAGCTAACTGTCAGTTTAAATGTCGCAAACTATCCCCACCCCAGTGCCCTAGCTAACTGCCAGTTCCAATGTCGACAACACCCCTCCCCTTAACAATTGGTTTTAAAATCCAACAACATGTAAAGTCCATCTATTGTGATGCCTGTTGGTTAATTCAGTAGTATACATGTCTGGTACATAAAATGGCCTTTCCTTTCCTCTCAGTCCCTCTAAATTGTTTCTGGAGTGTTGCATCTTCAATGTAGTCTAATTCAGTCGGCACCATGTCATTTTCTCATTGAGTGTGCTCCATGTAAATTTCTGATTTAGTCTGATTAAGGTTAGATCCCGAATTCAGTCTAATTAATGTAGACTCCTAAATCGGTCTGATCCATGTAGACTCCTGATTTAGTCTGATTACTGTAGACTATTTATTCATTTGGCTTAGGAATTGGTGGTAAACAGTTTATGTACATGCTTCCAGACATATAGACTCCTAGACAGAGAATTAAACTAATTACCAATGATGATAATGTGTGTGAATGTTGCATAGTTGCGGATTAGGTGTAACAGAAGTATCCCTTGGCATTAATGTCACTGAGTAGAACGCTCCTAAGAAAAAGCTTTATTTATTGAATCCCTGGCATTTAGTTTAGAACCAAGATAACCAAAGCAATATGTTACTATGTTAATATGTTACTCTGCCTTTGCTTTACTGTCTACTATGTGCCATTGGTGCAAACTGTTTTCAGTATGTTTTGTTTTAACTTTTAAATGTGCATCACTTGGGAATGATACACCATTGACCTAAAATGCAACATTTTTGAAAACATTAGTTAAAGACTGTATATTTGAATGATTGAAAAGAAATGCTTTGTTTAGATGTCCTGACACATATAACCAATGTTCCCTTTAAGCTGCATGCTTTTGTGGCCACACAGCTCTTCCAGTTCTGCCACACAGAAGAAAGGCCCGCCCACTCAGACTGACGCGATTTAACTTCACTGTAGAAAATATCAACATCACTGATCGAATCAGTATAGTTTCACAACCTTTTTCTATGCAAAGAACATAATAAAGAATCTTACTAGAGAAATCTGTGATTTTGTTGTAGGTAGAGCAAAAGTGCAGTAACAGTAACTTATATGTGCCAGTCTTGAACCCTACACAAACCTGTGAGTCAAATACAATCAGAGTTGCAGTGGCAAATATGTCATTTACAACAACATTAAAATCCCCCCCAAAAAATCATAATGTAATTAGGCCCCCAATTACCAATAGACTGAAGCAAAAAGTTAAAATATAGACAATTTGCAAACAATCGTTTGCTTCGTATCTGTAAAGTACTTTAAATGCTTTTAATGTTTAGAGGCAGTTATGTATTTTAAAGATAGGCTTGATTATATAATGTAAATGAGTCAATAAGCTGAGGGTAGACAGATTTCTTTAGTTCCCTGGATAGAAATTAAAAAGCATTTTAATCTTGTATGTCAGGCTATAAGAGTGCTTAACAGCCCTATATGGGAGAAATATATTATTGTATTGATGGCTGTGGCTAACCTTTTTGACCATCAATGTCTGCATACATGTGTCAATGCGTTGATGGAAGGATGAGTATTGGGGGAGTTATTGGACCAAAAACTCTGTGAACTGGAATGTAAATGTATAGTAATTTGTAGAAAATGTAAATGTTATTTATTTTTAAATTAAAATGTTATTTTTCTGTTATTTATTATTATGTTATCCTATTTTATTATTATTATTATTCTGTTATTAAAATGTGATTTTTCTGGCATAATTCATCTTATTTAGAGAGTAGTGCTGATTTATTGTATTTGAGCTTTAGGTGGAACTTTGACTGTTATAATGTATGATTAAAACAGCTGGATGACCTAAGAGTAAACCTTAAAGGCAATACTTTCGGTGTTTTGATGTGCTGAAAACAGTAATTTTGTTTCATCCCTGACAAAGAAATGAAACATGAAATTAGGCATGACAAACAGATGGAGAGAGAGTTGTTCCAGTACCTTTATCCTGTGGTGAACTGTTCACTGCAGGAAGTAGCCCCAAATTGTCAACACAATCTGTCAGTCCTCGATTCTGGCAAATATCACAGTTTTATCACTGATGTGAGGGTGCATTTCCTCCTTCCTCACAATCATCCCAATGAAGCTCTTTAACCACAAGCCAAAATCCCAGCAAGTTGGTAGCTAATTAACTATTCCCTCAGAGACCATCGTTTATACTCTTATCTCAAAACCTATAGCAAACATTGTTTCTATTTGGTCTGAATTATGTTAAAAGTTTTTTTTTTTAAGAATCTGGAGCTCAAACTGGAATTTGTAATCCTATTGCTATTTAATTATGTTGTTAAACGTGCTTTTTGCCCAAATCCCTCCTGTATCTATTCCAACATTAGGGACTTAGAAATCAAGTTAAATGCGTAATTCAATTAAAACAGTCTAACATTTGGACAAAAATGTTAGACTGGACTAAGATTTTAGTCCAGATTTTAGTCCAGTCTGAACATGAACTGATGCTAACAGAAATAGTAGTAACAAGCTCTGTTTAAGGCCAAGAGGACAGTTAAAAAACGAATCATTTTCTGCTTCACTTCCCCTTTCGGTGTCAGACATTGCCATCACCCATTAGCCACCGTCAGTGGGGTAAAGTATATTTTGAAACCAATGCTTTCTGCTATGCATCACATACAACTTCATCATCTGAAATCCAAAACTGACTAAGGTTGGGTCCTGATGGCTGATGCAAGCCTTCAGCCTGTAATTATTATTTTTTTCAGTCTGTTTCTAGTGTGACAGGTAGAGCATGACTTTGACACAATGTCATGCTCACAATGTCTTGCTGAGTGCAAAGCAGAGTGTAGTGTAGCTAAAATCAAAGGCCTCTTCTTTCTGCCACTATAGAAGTTTAAAATTGCTTACATTCTGTAGAACACTCATCTGTTACGAAGTTGCTTTAACTGCCCCAACGGCAAGTTTTGTTCTTCTTGAAAAACTGCCTTGTAGTTTAAAGTTTCCAATATATTTGCTGCTGCTTTCAAATTGTGTGGCTTGTCTCTCACCTGTATATCCCGTACGGCAACCATCACATCAGCCAATCCGGACACACACACACACACTCAAGGATCTTGCCCCTCTTCGTCAGTCCCACACTCTGGCATTCTAGCACTCCGTCTGACACAAAACACCCACCACACTTATATACAGCCAAAGAAGAGAGAGAGAGTGTGAGAGAGAGATGGAGAGAGAGAGTTTCCTGTGAGGGAGGAGAAACCACCAAAGCCCACACCACAACAGAGTGACTGGAGTAGCGAGGGCGGTAGGGGTGGGGGAGGGTATGGCCTTATATCCCATTGACTTATCCAAATGTGTAAACATGATCCTGTCTGAAATGTCTTACGTTCATCCAAATCAATCCGTGTAAGTCTTTATTGTAGGAATGTGTGTGTGTGTGTGTGTGTGTGAGGGTCTAAAGCGGGTTTGAGTGCTTTTGTGCCATCCGTTGTTGCTGGACACATTCATTTTAAGAAATCAGTGGATTAAGTTATAAAGTACTTGCTTATTTTGGTATGTCATTGGGTTGAATAATTGCTGTTTTGTAAACATCAACGTATTAAAGTGGGTTTTAACATGAGAGCCCCACGGCTCACCACATTTGTTTACCATTAGAAAAAAGCGGGGCGAAACAGGGTTGAATGAATACAGTTCTCTAAGACTCAAACTGTTACACGTGCTTTAAGTCAATATACAGATACATTCATGTGTCTCTAAAAAATATTCTGCTGGGTTATTTTTTGGTTTTTACAGACCTGGCCCATGACACTAGTTCATTTCACTTCATGTTCTGTTCCACAAAGAAGCCATATGTTAAAGCACAAGACGTTTCTATCTAAAGAGTTATTGACCAGCAACGTAGTGTTAAAGACACATCTAAGTCCTTGTAAAACAAGTCTTCAGAAGTAAGATGTAAGATGTAAGAAGTAAAAGTGTTTGTTTTATTGCACCATTTTAAATGAAAAGGGGTTCAGAGGGCTAAAGTTCTACCAATAACCGTTTGAATGAAAAAACCCTTTTTGGAGAACCTTAACATTCTAAAAACTGACAGGGTTCTTTAAATCCAGACAGAATTGTCTAAATCACCTCCATCAGTTGGTTAATCAATTATTTATTCATGAAAGGATAACAAAAGAAAGCAGTTTAATTGGTTTGTGTCTGAGGTACTCAGCAAGGTAATATTTGAAACATATGAACCATATCTAAGAAAGCAATCGGAATCAGAATCAGCTTTATTACCAAGTAGGTTTATACATACAATGAATTTGCTTTGGTGCTATGGTGCATAACAGAAAACACAGTGTTATAAGGTAAAACATTTAAATATAAGTGTGCAAACATTTACTGAATAAGTGGCAAAGTGCAAGAAGGAAGTCTAGAGAAGTGCATTAAAGTAATGCATTAAGTAGAATTTAAGTCATGGGGCAGAGGGTATCAGTGGGGGTCGTCTGGCCTTGTTGATGAGGCCAGCTGCCGATGGGAAGAACTGTTCTTGTGACGTGATGTGTTGGTCCTTATGGATCGTACCCTCCTGCCGGATGGGAGTGGCTGAAACAGTTCAAGGTGGGAGGGGTCAGCCACAATCTTTCCAGCACGCCTCAGGATCCTGGTGGTGTACAGGTCCTCAAAGGATGACAGATTGCAGCCAATCACCTTCTCAGAAGATTGAATGATACGCAAGATGCAGCCTGCTCTTGTCCTTGTCAGTAGCAGCAGCGTACCAGATGGTGATGGAGGAGGTGAGAATGGACTCAATGATGGCTGTGTAGAAGTGCACCATCATTGTCTTTGGCAGGTTGAACTTCTTCAGCTGCCGCAAGAAGTACATCCTCTGCTGTGCTTTTTGGTGATGGAGGTGGTGTTTTGCTCCCACTTGAGGTCCTGGGTGATGATGATGCTCAGGAAGCGGAAGGACTCTGGAATAGTGACTGGGGAGTCACACAGGGTGATGGGGGTGGGTGGGAGTGGGTTCTTCCTAAAATCCACAACCATCTCCAGCTCCAGATTTTTCTGTCTGCACCAGTTCACCAGGTGGTCAATCTCCCACCTGTAGGTGGTCTCGTCCCCACCAGAGATGAGCCCAATTAGGGTGGTGTCATCCGTAAACTTCAGAAGCTTGACGGATTGATGACTGAAGGTGCAGCAGTTTGTGTACAGTGAGAAGAGCAGAGGGGAAAGGACACAGTCTTGAGGGGATTCGGTGCTGATGGACCAAGTATCAGAGGATGTTTCCCCAGCTTCATGCGCTGCCTCCTGTTAGAAAGGAAGTCAGTGATCCACCAGCAGGTAGATTCGAGCACTTGCAGCTGTGACAGCTTGTCCTGCATCAGAGCTGGAATTATTGTATTAAAAGCAGAGCTGAAGTCCACAAACAAGATCCTGGCATAGGTCCCTGAGGAGTCCTTGTGCTGGAGGGTGAAGTGGAGGGCAATGTTAATTGCATCGTCTACAGACCTGCTGGCTCTGTAAGCAAACTGCAGGGGTCGTGATGGCTTTAAGGTGAGACAGCACAAGGCACTCAAATGACTTCATGACCATTGAGGTCAGGGCGACAGGTCTGTAGTCGTTAAGTCCTGTGATCCTTGGTTTCTTTGGGATGGGAATGATTGTGGAGGTCTTGAAGCAGGCTGGCACGTGGCATGTCTCCAGGGAGGTGTTAAAAATGTCTGTGAATACCGGAGACAGCTGATCAGCACAATGCTTGCGGGGGTTCTGTCTCTTAAACAGTCTGTTAAAATCCCTCTTCAGGACAGAAAGAGTTGTTGTTGTTACTAGCAAGTCTACCTTGCTATTGTTTTCTGACATACAAAGCTTTTTTGACTTATTTTATTTAGCATAACACACTTTCCCTAGATCTTGACACTGTGTTACATCCCACAACTTATATTTGTGAGGAATACAGTTTACAGGTAGCACAGAAACTGCAGGTTATAAATATTACTCAGCGCATGAGCTGGATTTAATATTGGCAAAATTCTATCCCCACTTTATTTTGTTGCTTAATTAAAAAAACTGCAAAAAAACTGCAAAAAAAATGTATTGGTTTATATGATGATGGGGATAAGGGTAAGTCTGAATAAGCTGTTTGGATTCAAGGAAGGCTCTCAAAATGTTTTGGGTGTCCTGCTGAAGCTTAGGAGGACCAGAGCCCCTGATCATGACTACATGGCCTGATGACTCATTGCTGTCTCTGTTCAAATTCCTTTTGGTTATGTTGCAGTAACTTCTCCTGGTTGTTTTGCAGTAATACATAATTTAATTTAAAAGGCTAACACAGTTGAAAACTTTCATAAAGCTATAGGTAGAACCCTCCATGTTTTTATCTTAATATCTTCACAGAAAACTAATTTATATTAGAAAATGGGTTTTGGTAGTATAGTTTACATAGCACATACAAAAAGTAACACTATAGGCATATATTTAACAACCTTTCTTCTAAGAGTTCTAATACTATTAATTGTACTTTACTGTCAGAAGCCTACTCCTTATCCTAAGCATACAATTTTAAAGTTTATAATTGTACAGAGAAATTCACTTTGAAATATTTATTGTAAACATCATTTATATTCAGGTGTTCTCCTAGGACATTTTGTTAAACATAAAGCATATGTTATGATCCATTGTAAGTTAAGGCAAACAATAAGGTACTATTACATAATGTTGGAAATCAGTGGTGAGAGACAGTTGAGATTTCTGCAGCATTCAGAGTGTAAATGGGAGGCAGTATCAGTTGTGACTAGCACAGCAAATGTAATTAGATGCTTGCATAGCTTTTCCCGAGTAGGAGTAATGAATGTTTATCAAGAGTGAAGGAGACAGTATAGGATTAAATTGTTTCCAGCACTGTGTAGAGGACTAAATATTGGTCTCTATGGAGAAATACTGGATGCAAAAGATGAAAATATATTTTTAGGGTTTCCTCTGTCTTGTGTGCATACAATTGCAGTGTGTATACAAGAGACCAGTAACAATGGCAAACTAGTCCAAATAATCTCTTTTTCATTCCTTAAGCAGTTTATATCTTGTCTAACAGTTTTGTAGGTTAGGGAGATTTGTTAAACACATAATTGGCCTGAAGGAGAAAGGAATATTTGTTGTACACCAAAACCCCAACAGTATTACGCCATTGTGTGGCTTGAAGGCAAATATCATCCAAAAGATAAATGTAATAATGTTTTGTTTCATTCTGTTAAGCCTACATTTTATGCTGATCACGCTACAAATCAATGGTGTGTTTTGTCACGGTTGTCTTTGATTAATAGAGCCAGTGGGTGTCTTTCAGATATGTTCCTATCAGCAGTTATAGATGTTTATTTTTTAAATAAACATGCTGGTAGGCTGGATGCTTAACTTGATTGTTGAAAACCACATCTGTGGAAATAATTATTGAGACATATGGATAGTGTTCTACTGCATTGTATATAAACAAGTGTGAATGCAGTTACTATGCTGCTATTCAAGCTACTTTCTGTACATCTATTAAACCATCCTCCATAGAACAAGATTTTGTAGACACTTGTTTTCAGAATTCTACACACAATACCCCAAACATTTCTGCAGCGTTGAAGGTCCCAATGAGCACAGTGGCGTCCTTCATTTGTAAATGGAAAACAATTTGGAACCACTAGGACACTTCCTAGAGTTGGTCGCCTGGCCAAACTGAGTGATCGGGGAGGAAGGGCTTTAGTCAGGGAGGTAAACCAGAATCCTCTGACAGAGCTCCAGCGTTGCTCTGTGAAGAGAGGAGAACCTTCTGGAAGGACAACCATCTCTGCAGCACTCTACCAATCAGGCCTGTATGGTAGAGTGACCAGATGAAAGCCACTCCTCAGTAAAAGGTACATGACAGCCTGCCTTGAGTTTGCCAAAAGGCACCAAAAGGCACCAGAAGAAACTAAATTCTCTAGTCTGATGAAACAAAGATTGAACTCTTTGGCCTGAATGTCAATTGTCATGTCTAAAGGAAACCAGGCACCGCTCATCACCTGGCCAATATCGTCCCTACAGTGAAACAAAGTAGTGGCAGCATCATGCTTTGAGGATGTTTTTTAGTGGCAGGAACTTGGGGACTAGTCAGGATTGAGTGAAAAATAAAAGCAGCAATGTGCAGAGACATCCTTGATGGAAACCTGCTCCAGAGCGCTATGGTTCATCTTCCAACAAGACAATGACCCTAAGCACACAGCCAAGATAACAAAGGAGTGGCTTCAGGACAACCCTGAGAATGTTCTTGAGTGGCCCAGCTTGAGCTTAGACTTGAATCCAACTGAACATCTCTGGAATGAAAATGGCTGTGCACCGACACTCCCCATCCAACCTGATGGAGCTCGAGATGTCCAGCAAAGAAGAATGGGAGAAACAGCCCAAAATTAGGTGTGCCAAGCTTCGTAGCATCGTACTCAAAAATACTTGAGGCTGTAATAGCTGCCAAAGGGGCTTTAAGCAAGTATTGAGCAAAGGCTGTGAATGGTTACAGTGCCCTCTAAAAGTATTGGAACAGTGAGGCCAATTCCTTTGTTTTTGCTGTAGACTGAAAACATTTGGGATGAATGTGAGGCCAGAGATCAACATTTCAGCTTTTATTTCCAGGAATTTACATCTGGATCTTATGCACAATTTAGAAAATAGCACCTTTTGTTCAAACCCACCCCTTTTTCTTGTGAGCAAAACTTAAACAAATTGACATTCCACTTTGTCATTATGGGTTATTGGGTTTAGAATTCTGAGGGTAAAAAAAGAATAGAATCCATTCTGGAATGGATGCTGTAACATAACAAAATGTGGATAAAGTGAAGCACTGTGAATACTTTCCAATGCACTGTATGTAACTCACTTGTAAGTGCCATTTACCAATCATCAGAAACCGGCCACCACGAGCAGTTATGGACTTATCAATAGCTGGTGGCTGTTAGCATGGACATTGTGGTTAGGAATGGTGAGTGGACGTTTCTGCAACCCACATTCAGCCTGATGGTAGTGAGTTCGATTCCGGCAAGACATTTTTCTTGTTGTGGAATTGAGATTTTTAGACAGGCATTCCTGTTTTTGTTCCTTTAACCTTTATCTTAACCATAAACTCACACATTGTTCTGTGACACAAATGTATCTAAGTAATTAGTACATTAAGTGTTTGTTCAATGGTAAAAGGCTCTTTTAACTAATCTTCTACTAGAAAACGTTGTGTCCTTTGATTAAACGTTATCATTCTGAGACATTGGGTTACGAGTACAAACTTTCTTAACATAATAATCAAAACAGGCATAAAGTAAGTCTTTATAATATTGTTAGCATAATATTCCTAATATTCAATGAGTGTTGTCTAAATGTTTGTGTTTCTATCTTCTACTCAGATATTCTACATGAGAAGGGTATCTAACACTAAACAAATGCAGGAGTGTTAATAGTTCTTTGGGAAGTACAAGATTGGATATTAACAAATGAATGCGCGCTGAGCTTGATTGTTCTGTTTTTGAGTTGTTCATGTGTTTGAAATTCATTTTCTGTGGAATGTTAGTTTTGTATCAGCTCTCCTTTTATGCCATGCCTGCTGTGGACCAGGGGACCACCCCGCGCATTGCCTTTCTCCTTCCTCCACCCCAATTTTCCTGTTCCCCAGCCCGCAGACCTCAACTGCTTACCATCACTTTGGAGACCAGTCATTTCGTAAAAAGCAAGAGTCTGGGGGTTGGGAGAATTTCAGAGAAAACCACATTCCCAACGTCGGAGGGGTGGGATGATTCTTTTGGCCCGGGGTTGAGATACTCCAGAATTAATTTTCATTCTACCACCACCTTGGATGAAAGGTCGTCTCTGGAGCCCATAATGTAACTCCTTCTCTTTCTCACCGGTTGGAAAATGTACTAATCCATTGAAGACGCTATTTGAATTGAATTACGATGTTTATGTGAACATATGGCATGTGTTATGATTATGTCTAAGGTTTTGCCATGATACAGTCCATAGCTATTAAATAACATGTTTGAGAAAAGGGGTCTGGCAATGTTTCGATGTATAGGACAACTGGATATGGGGAGCGTCCTTGATATTTTCCTCCAGTAAATATTTTTTTGTTTCAACAGACAGCTGGCTTTTTCAGGCGGGATCAAAACATGTATCTTAAATGTAGAGCGGTGTGTTGCTCCCTAACGACAACATTTTGCTGTTTGATTTTACAGTGACATGTTCCCTGGTAGTTTTCCGTATTTGCATCCAGTGTAGCCATTATTAGCCAGATTGATGCAAGTTGTTAGAGCTGTAGCTCTCTTCGTCTAACTACCTCCACAACATGTTAGATGCTAGGAGAGTATTATACCATTAGTTATTTTACACCCTGTTTTGCTTTCACATAAAAAAGATTTTGAAAAGTTTGTAATGCCTAGAAAAACCGACTAAACACATTGTCAACCTCTGAAAAGACCATTATGACCATTATGTTTTGGTGGTTCAAAACAGTTGTTCATGTCTGTAAAGTGGTTTGTCATCTGTACTTTGTATCTTTGGTGACTTCATGGTACTGACAATTAACTTTCGTAAAACTTTAAATCTCCAGTGTATAGTTACATGACAGTTTCTTCATACACACCTCCTATTATGCCTTTTTACAGGTCCTGTAATTCAATGGGGTTTTCAATACAAGACAAAGTTTTAAAAAGGTTGTTTTGCCATAACAATGAATTAAGAACAGTGTCAAATTATGATGAAGCGATATGTCAATATTGAGGTTTTTAATTAAATCATGTTGTTATTTCACATTAACCTGATGAAATCAGGTATCATTTAATCACTTGTAAAGCTGTGGCCAAAAGTTTGGAGCATGGCACAAATATTAATTTTGACCAAGTCAAGCGCAATTCATCTATGCAATTTATCTGATCACTTATTCATGACATTCTGTGAGTATGAGCAAATTGCCATAATAAAAACCGAGGCTGCAGACTTTGTGTAAACCACTATTTGTGTCATTCTCAAAATGTTTGGCCGTGCCTATCTGTGGTTCATCCTTGACTGTCAGGGGGGAATGAGAGCGATCATACCCCGAACACACGCCTAACATGCCACCACCACACTGAAGTCTGAAGTGATGGCCCACAGAATGGATTCAAGAGGGTTGTGAACTAATGGCGGAGGATCAGAAATTAGCATAGTGGGATGGCCTAATATTGTTATATAACCATACTATATAAAAATGTGTGACGGATGCTTGGAAGTTGGTTGTTCTGCAGTATTCCACTTGTGGTGCCAGTATTCCCCTTGTGGTGCCAGTATTCCCCTTGTGGTGCCAGTATTCTCCTTGTGGTGCCAGAATTCCCCTTGTGGTTGGTAAAGAATTATTTCCCACACTGTTCTTCTGTTTCTGCTTAAATGCGTCCTTCCCACACTGTTCTTCTGTTACTGCTTTAATGTGTTTGCCTGGCGAATGGAACCAAAAACATTTACCAAAAGTTCAAACCCCTTTCTAAAATGAGTTACTAATTGTCACGTTGTGTGCTTTGAGCACGTCTCTTACAGGAAGTGAAAGAAATGTTCATGTCTCTGCCTGCAGGAAGTTAGGGAGCAACAATGACATCAAACTCCAAAGATTTTGCATCTGAAGTAGATTGTGTTTAGGCCCTGTAAAGTATTTGTGTATGGAGGGTCCTGATGTTTATCTCTGGTGTTTCCTCCTCCTCTAATTACCCCAAACAGATGAGCCTGATAGACAAACCACATAAATGAGAGACAAACAGATAAAAAAAACAAAGTTACAGTAAAATGTCCATTACCTCAGCTAGTGTTGTGGAAAATACATACACACACACTAAAAGCACAATACTTTTAATTGTTATTTTCATCCAGCCCGCTTTGTCTTAAGACTCTCCCTTCTCTCATTTAACGGTCTAAATTTGGGTTTTTTGTTGTTGTCATAGTTGACGGATGGAATTGCAGGACCCAAACAACGGTAGAACAGAGGACATTTAATGAAACATCTTAGATAATAACAAAAGAAACACAAGACAAAACAGAACAACCGAAACAGAGGGCACACGCCAAACAAAGACAGACAAGACACACTTTGGAAAGGAATAACTTAAATAGGCTCTGGGGGAAAACAGGTGAGGGTGATGCAAACGAGCAGTTCTTCATTATAAATATCAGAACACTCCTGTTTTCATTATAAATAGGTAAACTTCATCTAATGAGTTGTAAATCACTATTACCTTAACAAGGCTAAACACAATACTGTTAAGATTTGATTTCCTCTCTTTTCCCCGCATTTTCTTGCTTACTTCTAGGGGATCACGTTTTATTTTAATAGTAACTCACAATGGAAGTGTTGAATACCATTCTTCTTCATATTATGATGCTCGCTCCACCAGTAAGTATTCCAGAACCCGCACTGTGGGTTCACCCCCCACCCATCAACTCTGTCCGTTTTCTTTTTACACTGCAATAGTTAATGTCCCAGGGGAATAGGTACAGTTGGAATTTCATACTTAGTTATCCTTTTGGATTTAAGGAATGCTCCATCTTTGGACCAGGATATCAACCACTACTGGTCCTTTTGTGGCAGGGCTGAAATGCAATGGAAATGTTTTTTGGGGGATTAAATTCATTTTCATGGCAAAGAGGGACTTTGCAATTAATTGCAATTCATCTGATCACTCTTCATGACATTCTGGAGTACATAAACATTTCCATCATAAAAACTGCTGATTTGAAAAATATTTTATCAAATAACGTATGTTTGATTGACCAAGATATGACCCTGCGTCACAATGACGTTAGACAAATTTGCCACTTGGGAGAACATTTTATATATATTCTATGAGCAACAACAAATATATTGCAAACATTGCGCAAGTTCAAATAATTATCCTTTGTTTTTTTTATTTAAAATATTTTGTTAATTGGCTTAAAGTGAGTTTCAGATTCACCTTCATTTCTTATATATGTTTTTGGACAGATGTACAGTACACAAAATCTTTAGCAACTAAAACATGACAAAACATTAAATCAACATTAAAACATAAATGGAAAAAGCATAATCTCTACTAAACACAACTGTTTTGTACATTACCTTGGAAAAATTAACTCAGCGAGGGGACTCAATGGTGCCTTTTGCGTCGTCCATTCATTATTGCGTCGTCCATACATCATTAAGTCATGTTTAGGACTTTAGTGTGTTTTTAGTCTGTTTTCTTTGCATACATTTTCCTGGAAGAAACCCTAAAGGAACATTCACAGGCTGTGAGTATGAAAGAAAATAAAGACCAAAGAGCATTTGACAGAAGTAAGAAGTACTACAAATGCAGGGATTGAAAATATTGTACCGGACAATATCCAGGTGTTTGGATGTTCCAATGAGCACAATTGGATAAATAACCAGGAAGTGGAAGTTGCATCGGATAAATAACCAGAAAGTGGAAGTTGCATCACACCACACAGTCATCTGCAAAAAAATGGTCCCTTTAGTTCCGTTTAGTGTGCGAAAAATCACTTCGAATGAGCTACAGAGTTCAGTGGCTGGGAGTAATAGCGCACTGGGCAACCATATCAATATTATCTCCATGTGTTATATAATACAACTTGTATTTTACTGGTGATAACAAAATAATATGTTTTTAAAGTATGAATGAGAAAGCATAAGATCATGACCAAGCTGCAATCTGGGAAATGGTTTGTTGTTAGATGACAACAAGATATTGAATTTCAAGCCGTATGTGTTAAGCAAACCTAACACTGCCCATGTCCTATAGTGATGTATGATGGCGGTAGCATCCTCCTGGTAGTTCATGGATGAATAAATGAAGCAGAATGCAAGGAAATTCTGCACATCAACCTGCTTCAGTCTGCCGAAAACTGAGGCTTTAATGGAAGTAAATCTTTCTGAAAGACAATGATCCCAAGCACAAGACAAGCGCAACTTTGGAGTGGCTCATGAACCAAAATAAATATTACACCGTTTTTTAATTGTCACAGCCCAAGCCTAGTCTGGGCCAGGTATTCTGTTTTTTTATTTCTCTGGTTCACTCCGAACTTGGGCAAGTCTTTCCCCATATTACCACCGCCCCCTCCTATTGCGCATACCTGTAACCATTCCCTGCATTAGCACCACTCCATTTATACTCAGTCCTCTCTCCAATTTCAGTCATATTTTGTGCCCCGCCTGTTTAGGGACGTGTATTTATTACTCTCTGAAAAGAGTCTCTGAAAGGTTCTTCTGCAAGTCACAGTTCTGTTTTTGCTTGCCCGTTTGTTTGCCTTGTCCGTTTTGTTCCCTTGTGTGTTTTTCCCTCACTTCCTGCCATTTCTGGTTTTTGACCCATTAGTTTTGATTGCTTTACTCATTGTCTCCCTTTTTACAGTCTGCATTAAAAGTTTGGGTCTCCCATTGCCCGATACTTGCCTTGGAGAAAATCTGACAAAACAAAAGATCCAGACTCACTATGACACTGTGCACTGTGTTGTGTACAAATCCTGTAACCACTTCCTATTATCTGATCTGTCTGCAGCCAGCTCTTAATTTTGTCATGATACAGCCTGATAGTGGGTGCTCGGGATGTATGGTGGGGTTTTTTAGGACTTGAAGATGCATGAAGGAACAGAGACTCATATAAACATTCAGCCCTCACAAGGTTTATGTATTGAAAATGGACATGGTATTCTTTACGTGTTTTTGCAGCATAAGCCGTCTGTTGGCATTAATGTTGAGGTTTAGATACCTGAGACAGACTGCTTCCTAAATCCTAAATCCTAAATCTAAGGATTATGGTTGAAGATTTCATCTGAAGACCATAAATGTGATATATTAAAGTAACCCACAATAATAACATTATCAGATTTTCAGTACCATGTATAGGGAACATATTGCCCCTCTCAGATAAAAACTATGTAACACGCTCTTTTGTCACTGTACATTTTTTTTTAAATGTAATTAACAGTGGATAATCTTATACTTTCATATGTGTTTGTTAGTTAATGAGAGAATATGTTCATTTTTTCTGTACTGTCTGCTCTAAAGACAAAGGTTTTCATTAGGTTCAGTAATATTTTGGTTATATAAATGGGCATGACATTGTTGTTTCACGTACTTCTACAGCAGGTATGAATCTTTTAATACCAGCTAAAAGGATTTGAAAATCCTGTGTAAGTAATGTTTTTTTACAAACACTTACAACAAAATGTTGTATTCATATGGATTCAAGATTAAAGCTGCATTTAACAGTTAAAACAATAACAAATAAAAAAAAGCTGGGTGTCAGGGCAGGAGAGCGACGGAACTATAAATGCACAGACTGACCTAAAATACCCAAACTAAAGTGTTAACCGTATTTTGAGGCTATATAATGTTTGTTGACACTAGCTCCGCTTACAAACATTTGGGATTGAAACAATATTAGATTTTGGGTCCTGGTGGGGTATAACAGCTTTATTGTTTTATAAAAAAACATATCTATAAACTGCGGATCGATTCTTTACTTACTAAATGTGCATCAAGGGATGGTTGCGGTGTTGGTACGTAGCTGTCCACTAAAAAAGATCTTTTTCTGTAGACCAAACCACTTACTCCAATACATTGTCAAAACAACTCAGCCTCCTTGTTGTTAACCTACAAGTGTCTGAATACACATCGTGCAAACCACCCTTTACACACCCTTTACACATGGTCCTTTCCGTTGATCATGTGACTAGTCACAGACCGTGCATTATGGAAAGCCACTGTATTATGTTAAATGCCACTGTGACCTACTTGATGTATGTCTTTCGCTCAACGTAATATATATGATTTACTGACTGATTAGGTGTTACACAGGGGACTGGGTGTGATATACATTATGAGAAGGAATAGTCCTTCATTAGCACCTTTTTTGTAATGATTTTAGTCTTTTACTGCCTCGACAAGAGAGTTATAGGATTATTAACCAATTACGTTCATCTACTGTATGGTTAAATGTGGGTAAAAAAAAAAAAATCAACATATGTTTTCATGAACTTTTATATAATGGTTTGAGTATGCAGAAAATGTAAGTTGAATAACAAGGAGGACCTCTAAAGGTTATTTCCATTTCTCTGGCATCCAGAGATGCCAGAGAAAAACGAATGTTTCTCAAAGTTATATCTAGTTTATTAATATTCCCTTTTCAAATCCATGACCTAATTCAACATTAACATTTGCCTAATCACCACCTTATTATAATAATGTGTACATTTGAGCATCGGTTCTGTTGACTCAATAGCCTACACTTCAATACAGAACACTCCCTTTCGATAGAATACAATGTGGCCAACTACTGTTCTAGTTGTCTTCTCATGCGTTTGAATGATAAAAAAAGCACTTTTGGCTCTACGATATCAAACACTTGATGATAAGGCAAAGTCCTAGGAATGTAATGACACAGAGACAGGAGAAGTGTAGTGATAGGATGACCAGTATGTCGCCCAGCAAGCTGTTGTCTCTAGGTCTGGGCATGGGAGGAAGAGATGGCATCTGGGGCATCTCGCAGTAGACCCCAGTCCAGCCCTGGTAGCACTGGCAGGTGAACTTGTGTTTCATGTCCAGGATGTCATGATTGTTAAGATGGCCGCTGACATGGAAGTGGGGCCCCCGGGGGCCCTGGTTGCGGCGAATGTGAAAGAAACGGGGGTTGAGGTGAAGGTAGGCCCCTGAGTCGAGGCTCTTCCTCACGCACTTGCCGTTCTTCTTGCACAAAGCTTTGCTGCACAGCTTGGCAGCTGAAGTGACATTGATTACATAGTGACCTAAAGGGCCATCGATGTACTTCTTCACGGTCAGGCAATTTCTCTGGGGGTACATGTAAGAAACACAGAGATGTAAACACAGTAAGCACACCATTGGTGTCAGTGAAAAATATCTAAACATGAACAAAACCTGTCTGATATAAAACAATCCTTTTTCAAAGCTTGTAATCCCATAAACCACACTGATTATTTTAGGAATGTCCTGTCATGGAACCCAGTTGACACTCAGCTCTCACTTACACACACTACATCACTTCAATGAGCAGTTTTCTTTTCTTTCTTTTTTTACCAGTTTTTACTCACATTCTCATTCACAGCATTGACCTGGGTGCGATTAGGGTTAGAGCATCGCTTGATTTTTCACTAGCTTTTTAGTAAACTAGCCCAAACCAATCAATCATCCAAAACAGCATTAATACAGGTAATTATTATACATGAGAATAATTTGTCTTTGAAATCACATTAGCAAGTTACCAAATTGTGCCCCGCTGTTGTTCTTCAGGACCAGAGTATAAAAACTCTAGTCTATGGCAAAAAACTTGACAGAAGTAAGAGTATTTAGGATTAGGTCTAGTTTTTGGAATAATTCCTTTACCTGAGTTCGAGCATATTCGGAGGAGCCCCAAAGTACCACTCCTGAGGCACCCAGTGCTGCACTTTCCCCAATAGTGTGGACCAGGTCACTCTATGAGAAATAAGAGAAGACAACTTTCTAATGACTGGGTAGTTGAGGAATAGTACAAATAGTTTTATTTTTGATTTCCTCCTACAACATTGTCGGGTAATTTTGGTATGTTTGGGACCTGTTTGTGGACATTCTGGAAATAATACAAATATTTTGGTTAAGGTTTTCGCTGTTGTTGTTCACCCATAATACGTGATACTTTTTAGATGATTTCTATCGGTTTTACTGCATATGGCTTTCATTAGGGCAGTAGGAAACCATATTTATAAGACAATAAAAAAATGTACCTCTTGAACCAAATGACCTTTTACCTCTTAAACCTTAATATTGAGATCCTGGCCTAGCCTATACCTGCTAAAACTCGCTAGGCCCTTTTGTAGGCCATGTACACTTAAATAGGTGAACACCGTTCCAAAGAAATTTAACGAAG
Organism: Novumbra hubbsi; assembly: GCA_016801125.1. Taxonomy (NCBI): domain Eukaryota; kingdom Metazoa; phylum Chordata; class Actinopteri; order Esociformes; family Umbridae; genus Novumbra; species Novumbra hubbsi. The sequence goes on from JACXGK010000052.1 coordinate 145,879, forward strand.
TGCCCAAAGGCATTGATATGAGTGATTTCTACTGTTTGTGAAAAACAATTAAAGTTATTTTGAAGGGTTGACATGGAGACTGAATATTCCACTCAACGCCCTTTGACAGTTCCAGACGTTTTCGGAAGATTAATAGCTAGTTATCCAACAAACTGACTAGAGGGCAGAACACAGGCAACTGGACAGACAAACGCAGAGGTTCTGTATTTAATTGATGCCGGTTCGCTCAACCTCCTGATTCTCCTCAACCTGAGTGTTGCCTTTGACACCATTAACCACCAGATCCTGTTCACCAGGCTCGAGGTGCTGGGCGTTGAGGAAACGGCACTCTCCTGGCTAAACTCCTATCTCACTAACCAAACACATTTTATCTCACTCCACGGCCTAAACTTGGACTTCGCTACAGTTACTCAAGGTGTCCCACAGGGCTCAGTACTTGGTCCCCTACCCTTCCTCATCTACAGTGGGGAGAACAAGTATTTGATACACGGCTGATTTTGCAGGTTTTCCTACTTACAAAGCATGTAAACTACATGTCATTTTTATCATAGGTACACTTCAACTGTGTGAGACGGAATCTAAAACAAAAATCCAGAAAGTCACATTGTATGATTTTTAAGTAATTCATTTGCATTTTATTGCATGACATAAGTATTTGATACATCAGAAAAGCAGAACGTAATATTTGGTACAGAAACCTTTGTTTGCAATTACAGAGTACATATGTTTCCTGTAGTTCTTGACCAGGTTTGCACACACTGCAGCAGGGATTTTCAGCTCCCTCCTCCATACAGACCTTCTCCAGATCCTTCAGGTTTCGGGGCTGTCGCTGGGCAATATGGACTTTCAGCTCCCTCCAAAGATTTTCTTTTGGGTTCAGGTCTGGAGACTGGCTAGGCCACTCCAGGACCTTGAGATGCTTCTTATGGAGCCACTCCTTGTGTTTCGGGTCGTTGTCATGCTGGAAGACCCAGCCACGACCCATCTTTAATGCTCTAACTGAGGGAAGGAGGTTGTTGGCCAAGATCTTGCGATACATGGCCCCATCCATCCACCCCTCAATGCGGTGCAGACGTCCTGTCCCCTTTGCAGAAAAGCATCCCCAAAGAATTATGTTTCCACCTCCATGCTTCACGGTTTGGAGTTCTTGGGGTTGTACTCATCCTTCTTCTTCCTCCAAACACGGCAAGTGGAGTTTAAACCAAAAAGCTCTATTTTTGTTTCATCAGACCACATGACCTTCTCCCATTCCTCCTCTGGATCATCCAGATGGTCATAACTTCAGACGGGCCTGGACATGCGCTGGCTTGAGCAGGGAGACCTTGCGTGTGCTGCAGGATTTTAATCCATGATGGCGTAGTGTTATTAATGGTTTTCTTTGAGACTGTGGTCCCAGCTCTCTTCAGGTCATTGACCAGGTCCCGTCGTGTAGTTCTGGGCTGATCCCTCACCTTCCTCATGATCATTGATGCCCCACAACGTGAGATCTTGCATGGAGCCCCAGACCGAGGGTGATTGACCGTCATCTTGAACTTCTTCCATTTTGTAATAATCGCGCCTAACAGTTGTTGCCTTCTCACTAAGCTGCTTGCCTATTGTCCTATAGCTCATCCCAGCCTTGTGCAGGTCTACAATTTTATCCCTGATGTCCTTACACAGCTCTCTGATCTTGGCCCTTGTGGAGAGGTTGGAATCAGTTCGATTAAGTGTGTGGACAGGTGTCTTTTCTAAAGGTAACGAGTTCCAATTGGTGCAGTTAATACAGGTAATGAGTGGAGAACAGGAGGGCTTCTTAAAGACAAACTAACAGGTCTGTGAGAGCCGGAATTCTTACTGGTTGGTAAGTGATCAAATACATATGTCATGCAATAAAATGCAAATTAATTACTTAAAAATTATACAATGTGATTTTCTGGATTTCTATTTAGATTCTGTCTCTCACAGTTGAAGTGTACCTATGATAAAACATTACAGACCTCTACATGCTTTGTAAGTAGGAAAACCTGCAAAATCGGCAGTGTATCAAATACTTGTTCTCCCCACTGTACATCCTTCCCCTTGGTCAATTCCTCCGTCAATTCAACCTTAATTACCACTGCTATGCTGATGATACTCAAATATATCTAGCCACCAAACCCCCCTCTGACCCATATTGAGTCCTGTCTGACTGCAATAAAAGCATGGATAAAGGAAAACTTCCTGAAACTAAACAGTGACAAAACAGAACTCATACTCATTGGAACAAAAGCCACCATCTATAAAACCAGCACTTACACTCTCAAGATAGATGACACCGTTGTTTCTATATCCCCCTATGCACGTAACCTTGGCGTCACTCTGGACTCTACACTCTCCTTTGATCAGCACATCAAACAGACTGTAAAGTCTTAATTTTTCCACCTCTGCAACATTGCCAAAGTCAGACCTTCCCTCTCCCGTCCTGCTGCTGAAACCCTAATACATGCGTTTGTAACCTCCCTTCTCGATTACCGCAATTCCATTCTTACTGGTATCAAATCTATATCCCTGCATAAGCTTCAACTGGTTCAGAACTCCAGACTAACAGCCAGACTACTCACTCACACCAAGTCCTGTCAGCATATCACCCCTATCCTCTGTGAATTACATTGACTTGCTATTTCCCAACGCATTGACTACAAGATCCTCATGCTGACTTATAAAACCCTAAATTACTCTGCCCCTGCATACCTGTCTGACCTTCACATGCGCTCCGTTCCGGTGCTGCAGGCTACCTCATAACCCCGAAGTCCAAGCTTAAAAGTGGTGACAGGGCATTCTCAAGGGTGGCTCAAGGGTGAACTCTCTCCCCAAAACCATTGGTGACTCTGAGACTATCCCCATTTTCCAACAACGCCTTAAGACTCATCTGTTTAAAATTGCCTTCCCCTAGCTAGGCACTATCCTATTCTCTTTTTTCTTTTATTTATTTATGTTGTTTGTTTGGTTCCTTGTTTCTTTTTGTAAAGCATCTTTGGGTCCCTGAAAAGCGCTACAGTGACTGTCAAGCAATATCAAACTTTGTAGAATAATTTTTATTCGAATGCTAACATAATTATTTTAGTTCAGGAAAGGTAGTAATCAGTTTCCCAATATTAGAAACTGGTGGACCAGAAATTGGTAGACCTCACCTCTGAGAGGACAGTGAATGTGTATGCATAGAAGGGTCTGGAGTAGACAAACACAGGCAGAGTGAAGTCAACACGTGCAATGGATGCAATCCTCATGGCCTCCTTGACGCGATAGTGAACAAACTTGACAGTGTTGGTTGAGGACATGAGTTCGTAGTCTAGGTACACAGAGGGAAAGAGGGCAGTGCTTTCCCTCCAAAGCCACATCAAGTGGTCATTACGGACGTGCTCCACGTTTGGGCATTCTCCTGTGTAGCGATGCGGGTGCGTCTTGTAGCCATAATTGTAGCAGTCTGGGAACAAGTAGAAGCCCCAGAGGCCGTCGGGTCGTCGACTTTCTGCTAACAGCAGAGTGTTGTTCATGAAAGCCTGTCCAGCCCTCTCAAAGGCCTCCTTGGCCACATTCTCCACCTTGCTCTCAGGCCATTCTGGATGTAGCTTTCGTATCTGTTCCTGGGACTTGTTGCGATAGATATCCTTCGAGCCCCAGTTGCGCACCCACTGGGGCCTCCAGTTCTCCCAGTCAATGACACCTAGACCTCGGAAGTCCTTGTGGGGTATGAGCTTGTCGATGTCAGCTCTAGCCTTGCTCAGGTGCTTGGACAGGCTCTGGTTCTGGGGCAGGCCTCCGTTAATGGGATTCCCAGAGCTGGAGTAGTACGGGTAATAGCCCAGGTGGCTGTGGTAGAAGATGGTGACATTAGGCCCGCTGAGTGTTTCGTTCAGGTTGGCCACGATGTCAAATACACTAAGGTCCAGGTCCACCTTGAAGCGGAAGCGGCAGGACTCCGTCGGGGCGTTCCACACCACTAAGAACGGTCGGTGAGGAATCAGAGGAGCTCGGGCCTGCTTCGTTTGCTCCCCATCAGTCCCTTCCTTGAATCCAACCCACAAGGCCACCACCAGCAGACAGCGACCAATTAGTGCCATATCCTTCGAGGCCACATGGATCAATTAGTCGTCCTATCGCAACTTGAAAAGGGGAGAAGATAAATCACCACAGATTGGTTTTAAAGAAAACAATAAACACGTTACAGGCTTCTGTGGGCAGAGATAATAAGTGGGCCTGGTGAAAATACATTGGGTTCAATGAGCTGTACTACTGCTCTAGATTCCACAATGTACAATGCTGCCCTGTTCTTCTAAGAGAAAGATACCATTGGAGCGGTTGTATTCTGGTCAAGATCTGTCAACTCTGCACATGCATGCCTACTATATTTCACTGCCAAAGGTGTATTGAGATGAACTTTGTGTGTCTGACCACGTATTTACATATTTAGAACTGGCGTATCGGCTGTGTTTTGGCAATGATTCCCATTAAGCAACAGGCATAAGCAAAAGAACATTTACAATAACTTGTTAACACTATTTTCTGAATAACTATTTTTAGCTTGTCAAATCTAATTGCAATGTGTGCCCAGGACAGTTCTAAGAGCAGGAGAGAAAAACCCATGACCCCAGGTTGTCTTCAAGAGAGTCATGGAAAAACTACCATCTGTTTTAGCCACAACTAACACTGAGGAGAAGAAGAGAGTTTAAACTAATTTGTTATGTAATCATGCATATATAAAACCAGAAATAAACAAATATAGTTATAGTGGGCCAACAACCGTGCCATTCTGAAGATGGGGAAAAGGGCTTTGGGCTGTCTGCCCCAAGGTTTATGTGTTAAAATACACAATAATCTCTGTCCAAAAGAAATTGTCTGTGGTGAAGGCTTAGTGGACCTCCTCAAACTATAACTACAGTGTCTCCTGGCCACCAAAAAGACCCCCCCCCCATACAAAAATAACAATGTCTGAGCCCAATCAGACAAGAGACTCACATTTCTAGCCATGTTTTTTCCTCACAGACATTTCCTCATTTTCCCAATGAACTCAAACAGGAGCCAAGTTTCTTGACTGGGCTGATTGACTCCAGATGAACGCAGCAGTGGTGAGCATTTGGAAGCTAACCCTTCATTCAAATCCTCAGTAAGCTGACAGGGCAGTTTTTTGAATCACTTGCTATAGCATAGTAGGATCTGTCCATACGCACATGGACTATGTTCAGTCAGTCATTACAAACATCTGAAATTCTCTTCTATTATTGATTTTAGTCAGTAATATTAGTAGTATATATAGTAGTATTCAGTCATCGCTAGCTTTCATACTTTGACATATGAACTTTTTAATTTTACTCTTTAACCATGCACTATTTAAATCATCAAACATTTAATTTTAGCTTGTTTCCATCAAAAGCCATAAGAGCAGTTTAAATGTTCCCTGCCAATAGTTTGTGGTAAGAAAAATACATAATTCTCCTATTGTCTTCTAGCGTGCAACTGGCAGCAGAGCCAGTTCACCTAAGTGTCATTCACCAGCTGTTGTAGTTCGGAAAGTATGAGAACAACCTTGGATGTCAATGACTGACATCACTTTGAAGTCAGTCATTATTTCGCAATTACATTTTGTAAGACTGTTTGTGTGCATATTTATGTGTGTGTCCATAGTTTTGAGTTCATGCATGTGTGCTAACAACTCTGTGGATCTTTTGGTGTAAATGTAATCCTGGGGAAGTTGAGATGGCGTGAGGTTAAGCATTGAAAAGATTGTGTGGAGAAAAAAAGCAAACATGTGGAGACAGCAATCTTTACCACAGGGCCGGCTAGAACAAATGAGTCAGACTCTTCCTCTGCTCCTTCTGCATCCACTGCCAGTCAGTATCCAAGGAGACTTGTTTATTGATGCTCTCCCTGTGATCTGCAGATCATACGAACAGTCTTTCGTTTGTCCTCTTCTGGCCATGTGTGTCTCCATGTCTGAGTCTCTATCAGTGCAGTTGTGTCTCTCAATCTGTGCATCTGACTACTATTATGAAACTGTTTGGATTTTCATGAACAATCTATTGTTGGCCAGTCATATGCTTGATGTATTTGTACCTACTCTCATTAACACTAGAATAACAGCCTCTTAGACGATTCACAAATGCACAAATGCAAAACGTGCACTGTCGTGCACAAGCGTGCACACTACACCGCCCATGAACAACGTTTTGGGCTGTTCTCAAGACATCGTGTTCAAATCTTGCTGTATTCACATTTTGTGGCTTTTCGTTCCCCACTTTATTTTGGTGAATAGAATTTCCATATGTGATGGTGGCTCACCCACTGTGGCAGTCTCCTTTTCACTATGTCATCTTAATGATCCTGCAAGTCTTTGGAATTATTATTATTGGATTTACATTTTACTCATTTAGGAAATGCAGAACAACTTGTGGTCAGATATGTACCGTTCTGTCTTAGCTATAGCATTTATCCCAGAAATTGGAATATCCAAGAAAATAATCCCTGACTACTACCACTGATAAATTAATACTACTATAAGGATGATGTAATGTCTCACATACCTCTTTTCAAGCTCCTCCTGATCCAACCTGGTCCCAGGGTTCCTGAGGAACCTGTCTAGGTCTTCTAGAAACACCAGTAGTCTAATGCCGCTTTTCTCTTTCGTAGATGCCTATCTATTTGGGTTTTTGGGGATCAGCAAAGCACTTTGATTTGGCTCTCCCTTGGGGCTAGCGATGCCCCTCTATTGTTGGCTTGGCTCCTCCCGTTCAGTGACCTGGCTAAAGCAATGGAGAACAAAGATCGGCTACAGGGGTGCACTGCTCTTGCAACAGACGGGACCCGTTTCTACAATCTCTTATCAACTGGAGGATTTCCCCACAATTGCATAAAAACACATAACATGTAACATTGTGGTTCATTAAGTAGACCACAGCTCTAACATTGTAACTGTCTATTATCAGTTACAATCCCATGAGGGTTTTGGGTGATGTTTAGTGTGTATTTAGTTCAACATCAATAAGAAGATTATCTACACACATGCATTGTAATTTACTTTATGGCAGGAAATCATGTTGCACTCAGTTAATCTTTATTTTATTAGTTGAGAAAACAGTTCTCACAGCACATGTAACATAAAATAAAGAAAAAAAAGATAGAGAATTGTATCAGAAAAAAAATATTAAAAAAATGTACTGTTACTCAATTTTAGAGTTTATGTCATGCAAACATATGGACTACAAGAAGAGGGGTGTTATTTAATAACGTATTTTTTTTGTCACGGAATATGAACTAACGCTAAACTGTCCCTGTTTGGTGCACATTCCTCCTGTCTAAATATTTTATTTCCTGTGGAAACAGCAAATTGCGTCTTACAAGCAGAACGCAATATTACATTCCTAGACAACAGATTTCTGTGTCAGACAAAAATATTGTTTTCACTCAAAAAAGGTGTGTTGCGGAGGTGAGTGAGCAACTGTAGAAACACTGAAACTGCGTACATTGAGAGTGCTCAGCTGTTATTGATATTATGTGGTCACCGGGAGACCGTTAGACTTTCTAGCCCACAAGTCAGCCTCTAGATGACCAAATAATCTATCAATGAGAAAATACCATAACTTTTTTTGCATCCATACATTTATTAAGCTTTTTGCTGCAAGCCATTACAGACCTTGTATGCTCATTGTACAGCATTGAGGTCATGTCCCAATAGTCTTCATAGACCACAATTCCCAACAGATTGAATTACTATTGGTACTTGCCCAACTTTTTTGTCACACAAGAGATAAAAAATGTACAGCTTGCTCCCAGTGTGGTTCATTTAGAATTAGTGAAATGGCGAATTAAATTGCCATCACAGGAGCATGTATAATTAAGTTGTCTTTTAGTTGTTGAGTCTAGACACCAATTCTATAAAACAAAACATCATAGGCGATGTAATTAGATCAAGGCCTTCTGAGTCATACAATATTAAAGTTGTAGTGGGAATTCTCTGAATGACTCAGGGATAGGGTTAATTCATTACTTCACAGAATGCAAATGGCCTATTATGTATAATTTTTTTCTATCTTGAATGGCAATTCAATCCAGTTTCTCAATTGACTGTTTAAATGGAATAGAACCCAGCCCTTCCCAAGATGACATTACAAAAGCAGTGTCTACCTCCATCTAGTGGTGAAGAATTGTGTCCAGCTTAGAACAAAAGTGAAGTTCAACAAACTGAACCAAGAGAATGATATACCAAGAGAAGTGCAGATTTTATTGTGTTTGAAATAAAAAATGTGTATACTGTATGGTATATTGTACACATTTTGCTCATCTCTGACCATAACATCTGAAATATAATTCCTTATACTGAATCAGTAACGTACATTATTTGATGAAATCTGGTCACAAAATATATTTAGGTAACAACAATGGACTGAAGTATTATTTACTTTTAAGTGTGTAGTAATCCCAGCCTGGCAATCTATCTGATCCCAAACTGTTTATGTAGTTGACTCAACTCTGGGTGGCCGGATTGTAATAACCGATAATTCTACCAGGTGAGCCATGGGAAAGAGAGTATTATTAGTATTAAAATATTGACTATGTTCTGTCGTACAGAAAACTGTAAAATTGGTCTAAATCAACCTCATTCTCGCCTGCCTGTGAAATGAGGGATTGTGTGGTGGTCCGTGATTGTCACAAACAGTGATTACGTACTGATAGACTCAGGTCCCATGGCTCTCCATCTATTTTATTCTTAAAGGCATAACTCCTACTTTCTAACTCCTACTCCCGAACTCATACTCTCAAACTCCTACCCTCAAACTCCTACTCCTACTTTATGACCCAGATCTCATTGACCAAATAACACCTATGTGTAAACGTATTGCACTGGCATTCTCATTTAAGATTTGAGCTGTTTTTATTTATTTTTTAAACAAAAATGTGATGACAGATTTGTGATTAAAGCCCTGCCTCTTCACAGTGACTCCAAGCAGACTTGGGACAGTCAAGATCAAGCGTGACTCTCCTTGTTCAATTTCTCGGTCAATCAGGAAGGGTATGCTGAAATCCCACCCAGTGGGGGATTAACAATACTTTTACAAACTCTGAAGTGTGCCAGGCCTTGTCTAGAAGAATGTTGGCCTACGATGAGCCCATTGATGAGAAAGGCCTCATTGTGCCCACCATCTTGCTCTGAGGTCTGATTCATGAATGCAGCAGACAATCTTCTTGTGATGAGATTTTATGAATATTCACCAGCCCACATATCATAGTCACCATACGTGACCTTCAGTATCTGAGGAAGAGAAGCATGAATTGTAGAATAAATCTTACTGCACAAGAAACAGGCCTAGAAGAATGGAGGTCATACAAATAGATATCTTCATGTATTTACTCTATTCAGCACGTTCTTTAGCCATATCACTGTCTGTCTTTGTTACATGATCCATTCAATGTATTCTGTAAGTTTTGAATCACAGATAAACAACTCTCAGACAGTGACATAGGAAAGGACATGACTCTCCACATTAATGTTAGCCTTGTGTCATGTTATATGCTTTCTTAATGCCACAAACACAGAAGGGCTGCTAGCCGAACAGATTAGCGGCTTTGCTAATACCTCCCTGACAGGGTTTAAGTAAGGTCCAGTTGGGACCTGCTATAACACCCCCTCAGATAAAGTCTGTCCATATGTCTATCTTTGTTTTTCTCGTGTTAATATTATTTGGACGATATAGAGGGGCACACAGAGTTAACTGTAAACCCGGGGGGTATTGGTTAAGGCTCCACTTACACAACACTTAGTGTTAGTAAACAAATAGCCACTGTGGTAGCATAAGGCTGTAGGAAGTTAAACTTGAAAACATAAAGTTCTGTTAGAAAGATTTTCTAATCGTGTTTCATTTTACTTATTAATTTTACCCATACTGCCAATAGGGCTTCATGCTCCAAAAATGTTTCATTTATATCTGTTACTGCAGTGCTGCTCCAAACCAGTATGAATGTGTGATGGTAAAGTCAAGGGCGGAACAAAGCGCAGGATTTGGTGGATAGGTAATTTATTATCAAGACCCTGCTTATCTTGTTCCCAAGCTCAGGAGAATAGGCAACCTCACCTCCTCTGCACTGACCCTGAGCCTTCCTGTACTTCCTGTTTACGCATGACTGTGTGGCCCCAAACAGCTCCAACGTCATACTTACGTTTGTGGACAACAAAACCATCCTTTCATCCCCAACAATGATGAGACCGAATAAAGAGAGGAGGTAAATGACTAGGTAACATGGTGCCAGAACAACAACCTCTCTCTCAACGTCTGACCTCACCTGTTTCAGGCAAACAGACTCAGCGGTAAAACCTTTACAAGTTTGGCATGTCTGCAAAAACTATCACCAAATTTTACAGGTGCACCATTGAGAGCATCCTCTCAGGCTGCATTACTGTCTGCTCCACTGCGTGTCATTGGCTGCTGTCCCCCTTGCATGCAAGGCATCTACCACAGACAGTTCCATAAGAAAGCACAGAACATCATACAAGACTACACCCACTCTATGGTCTGTTCATATTGCTGCCGTCTGGTAGTTTACCGAAGCATCAGGACATGCTCTTCCTGATCTACAGTTTTGCCACAAGGCTTCTCAACCAGCAACATTGATCTATTGATCACACGAACACTATATATGCTCTGTTCACTTTCTATGTACATTTAATGTACACAAGCCCATTTTAAAATATCCACTGATAGGCATTACAACACTTATATTTATAATATTTATTTTATTTAAGATGTATTTTCATGCTGTCCATATTGCTAGTAATACATTTTCTAAATATGCTGTTAGTCTCTTCTTATGTATTATTTTTTATTCTTGTTATACATATTTCTCAATGCTTACTGTGTAGACGTCGCATGTCATGTCATAAGAATTGAATTGTTCAGAATGACACTATGTTACATTTGATAAAAAATAAATTATATCTGTAATTCTGTGCGAAACAACATGAATCCTTTTTATATCTGATTTCCAAAAACTACAAAATTCTCTTAAAGAACTTAAGCTAATGCTGATTGCAAGTAAAGCAACATTTGTTATGTACAAGACACTTTTAAATCAGTACTAGATAATGGCGATGTTACATGCATTTCTCAGCCTCAGTACAAACCTCTAGATGCAATCTTTTATACAACCTTTTAAAAATGTATAATAATCATCATTACTGATGCAGTTGATCTCAGTAACCTCAGTTGTGTTGGAGGGTTATTTACTCTGAAAGACAATATGAGAAAGTGCGAGAGAGAGAGATCATGTTATAGTGCAGTTCGAACAAATAGCAGGTTTTTTTACCCTAAGTAGGCTATTCTGTACAAATATTCTATGATAACAGCAGTAGCTCCTCCCTCACAATACAATACCACAACATCAAACCCAGCCCAGCTCCCCGCGCACCCCCTTCGCATACCGCATTCCTTTTGGAAAATTCACTGGCAAATAGGGCCCGTCCATTAGGCGTTATTGATCATTTTGTAGTATGGTTAGATTATAACGCTAGAAGAAAAAAACGTTTTAATTTGGTCCTATTTTTCCAGGAGAAGAGGCTATTTTCTTTCAAGTTGGTATGATTTTTATGAATTTCCATCTTTTTTACTGGAAACACCCCTCTGCTTCTCATTGGAATGGTTTTTCCTTTGCACCGCCATGTTGGATTGATATATCGATGTAGCAGCAGGAGTTCCGAATGAAAGTTTAGAATTTGGCCACTGAAAATATTGGGTTTCACACTGATTCTTCCAGGCCCTTGGGGCATGGTGAGGTTGTTATCCAACAAGCGGAATTCACGAATATTTCATTTTGCAAGACCTCTTTACACAACGTTATGTGATGATCCGGTGGCAGGCCATGGCGACTAAAGCTGTGTGCATTTGATGTAATATGCAAGGGCAAAACAATTAATAATATTAGTTGAGATTATTTGTGAATATGAATAACCATCATCCGCAACGGCGGGTTGGAAATATTGGATCCATACTACTCACCCCGCAAGAGAACGAATGCCTCTTCAACTACCTGGGCAGAAAATGCATTGTAAGTTGTCCTGTTTACCACCATGCTAAGTTTTCAAGTGCACTTTATTTCCCTGCACTTTAGCACAAAAAAAGTATGCATTAGACTGCAAAATGATGTTTGCTAACGTTATGCCAAAACCCGGCTGCAAGCGGATAAGACGCATGACAGCTCAGCTCTTTTTCCGTGGCTGTGCCGGAACGATGCAGGCTGTGGGTGAGCAGAGCGGTTTACCTCTTATTGGGATTTGCGGTCAACAAATTGGCATGGGAATTTACAAGTTTGCGTTATTAGTTGTTTTCAAACGTCTGTTACAAGGTAGCGCACCCTCAGTCATTAATAAATATTATGGATATGTTGTGTTGCAATGGTACATGCGACTTTATTGAAGTAAAGCATCTCCAATGTGTTATACCTAACTTATTTAACCAGCTGACGACCTGCAGTCTAGCTTGTTGTCAATTGTTATAAAATTATTTCTGTTTTAAATTGACTGGACTGTATTGGGAGCTTAATAATTACTGGGATATGTTTAATGTGGTCAAAGCATCTTCCCTTTTGCTAATGATTAAGATTACATTTGAGTCAAATCGTCTTATTCTTGAGAATTTGCGTTAAATTAAAAAAAGGTGGGAAAGGCGTACATACCATGCAGAACACTGTCAGAATACAGTCTTACATAATCACACTTTGCGTAATATAAAGCGAAGTGAAAAAGTGATAATGCCATCGTTTCTAATTAATTAGCATGCGCTCCTGAACTTTCTTGCTTTGTGATTCGGTGTGAGTATGTGTTCTATGTTATGAATTGCCCATCAAAATAACAGACAGGGAAGAGGAAGGTATTTCCTCTTGGTCTCCTATGATCTGCTCAGGTCACAATGTGTCCATGGAGATAGAAAAACAAGCCCTCGATTGTTTGACTTCTATGCACTGGTGGTCATTACTTTCTGCTCAGTGAACTGCTCAGGGTGTGTGATTGATAAACTGTGATTTAGCATAACTTGATATGTTGATCATTTTTACTTTTAGGGAATGTCTTCCATCAGCTCTACTTGGTAATCATTTACTCATACACCTTCATATCCATTCCACAAGTTATGTTGTCTTGCTGACAAGGAGGTTGTAATTAGTTGTTTTTTTTGTAGTATCCAATCTGTAGTTACAATATTATCATAGCAACAGTCATGACCAATCATGACCAATCATGACACACCCAGGGAACCAATTTAGGGTGTGGTGGTACTTCATTGCTCTGTTAAATCAAGTTCAATCAAAATGCAGATGTTATCACTTTACTGCAAACCATTGCACACCGCTTTGTGTCTCTATTCTGATTCTGAATATTTTCTGTAACAGTCACAATGATGTGGTCCTCAGACCTTGTGCTCTGCAGTGGTCCAGGTGTATGGGGCAGACAGGAGCTTGTCCTGGGTGAAGAGGTGCTGCGGAGTGGCCTGTCTCATCAAGGATAACCCGCTGAGGTCCTACTTCATCAGGGTTTTTGACATTAAGGTTAGTGAACATATTAGCGGGAGAATAATTAAAAGATATCCTAGCCTCACTTGCCATACATCTTTCCTAAGGAATTCCTTATGTACTGCCAGTATTAGTAGTTCAGTAATTGCTGTTGTGTCCATATTTTAGGAAGGGAAAACCATGTTTGAACAAGAGCTCTACAACAACTTCTCAATCAACATCTCTAGATCATACTTCTTTTCTTTTGCTGGTGACGTAAGTATTATTTTTAAGGCTGGGAAAAAAAGAACTAATTAATCGCATAAATGCTGTGATTAATCGCGATTTATCACATTTTGTATATGCGGTAGAATCACTAATAAAGCAATAAACACAATGAAGTATATTTTAATTAGAACATATAATGACATTATGTGAACTGTAAACAAAACTACAGAGTAGTCATTCCCATCAATTATATGCAGCAACATTATTAACAACAAAGCTTTGAGGGCCCAATCCCAATGTCCCCCCTGAGCCCTCATAGACTTAATTGACATCAACTGGTAAGTGATTGAGTGGTTGCAAGGGCTCAAAGTGATAAAAAGGAATGGGAGAGCACTATAGTAATGTTGTTGGATCAAATCTGATGAAAGCATATTTGGAATTTACAAACTACACATAGTCTTGCCAGGGCCGGCTCTACGCATAAGCAAAATAAGCGGCTGCTTAGGGCCTCCATCTTGCCAGGGGGCCCCAGATTGCTTGTGAGCCCTGGTCCACTAGGGGAGAGGGGGCCCCCAAAGGGCTGGGGCCGGCAGTGGTTCTGGCTATATGAACCATCAGTGAACTTTGTTTATACTTACATGTTAACGTCAGAAATGTTAAGATGATTTATTAAGTTAAGCATACACTTTTACTACGTTTAAATAAAAATGTTTTAATGATTGTGATAGGTTCCGAAAATATTTCAATTACATTTTGAGTTCAATTTGCTTAATTCTGTAGAGCTACAGTATGCAACTGTAGCGTGACAAAAATTAACAACTTTTCGAAGACACAGTAAAACAATTTGTCTTTTCTGTAGCCAGCCTACTGTCATTTTTAGATTTAATAGATGTTTTTAAGAGTTCTGCATTTGGAATATGTTTACTGTTTGCAATAGTGGACAAATTCTGCATTAGCTGTTAAACTTCTGACACCCAGCTCGAGGTAGAATGAACAAAATGACATAGAAAAAATATGATTTCATTTTGCTGAACAAGATTCAAAGATTCCCATCACTAACTCACAATAGCTGTCACAACAGTAAGTGGTCAAAACCAAGGCTATAATGTTTGTGATTCACAAAAGAAAAAGTGCTGCGTTAAATTATTTTATTGCGTTAAATGTATCAAATGAATTGCAAAGATTAACGCATTAACTCCCCCAGCCCTAATCATTTCGCTTTAAAGCTTCTATACCCCACATACACTGTTTGGAGAGAAAAAATAGCTCTCTTTCCTCTCACTCTCCAGAACTGCCAGGTAGGGCTGAACTTCGCGAGCGAGGAAGAGGCCAAGCGATTTAGGGCTGC
The DNA here is from genome assembly GCA_016801125.1 of Novumbra hubbsi. Taxonomy (NCBI): domain Eukaryota; kingdom Metazoa; phylum Chordata; class Actinopteri; order Esociformes; family Umbridae; genus Novumbra; species Novumbra hubbsi. The sequence continues at coordinate 160,940 of JACXGK010000052.1, forward strand.
TCTTAACGACTTACTCAGTAGACGGCAACATAAAACAGGTAAGTGCTTCGATGCTGTTGGCTCGGGTCTACGCTCTGTCGTCTTTCGCTTCACCTCAACCTTTCAACCTACAGACAGGGGAAAGGGAAGAACCTCCAATGTCTCGGCTTGTTCTGCTAATAACAATGTCATGGCCCGATCCCAAATCAGACCATCATATTGTCTGAGACTTATCTTGTAACTTGGATGTGTGCCGGGCTCCATTTCAGTTTTTTTTTGGCTGGTTGCTGTTAGAAACTCAGTGGTGTTCCTGTTTGTCTGGTAAACCCAGCATAGGGTCTCTGCGCTAAATACTTTGGTGATCTTTCTTTCTGACCTCTCTCCTCTTCGTTCCTCTCTGCATGCTGGCCTTTAAAGTGGGCTGCTCTTGCTGATAAGTGAATATTCGAAGACCTGGGGCAGGGAAAGGGGAATGGTTAGATTGTGGAAGGGACTGCCAGATTTTCCTCTGTACAGATCTTCAGGGCCATTCTTTTGTGTTTTCTGAACTTTAAATCAATCTCCTAAGTGAAATGCGTTTGGCACCAAGGATCTTAAAGGAACAGGCATTCTCTCCAACATGTGGTGGCTACCTTTCCATTAGATTACAGCTTATGCATTTCTATGTCTAATTAACCAACCCTGAACCCTAGGCTTCCCAAACCACTTATTTTCACCCTTGCACTCTATTGCTATGAAATTAGAATTTCAAACCCTATCGGAATAGGCAGCAAACTTTCAACTGTGCCTTTTTTGTTTTGCAGAGAAAAGACGTGACCCTGCAAATGGTATGTCAATTCTTTTTTATTTGTACACATTTTTTATATAAATTGTGTTCACATTGTGGTGGAACATAATAATTTCTTTCAAACTTTTTACATGAAAATGTGTCGTATTATCTAATAATCAGCCAAGCGTCATGTGTACTGACACAAACACCCACCTCTGGAATAGGATTTAAGACAAGTCAGTATACATAGCCAGGCAGGAAAACAAACTCAGACTCTGAATATGACTCAGAGACATATTTACACTAAGAGCTTTATTTTGCTAAACAGCAGCAGCAGGTTTTTTGTGTACGATACACCCCTCTGGGGTCATGTGGGACACCGGGACCCGCGGTTCATTGCACCGTAAATATAAAATGCCTTGCTCAGTCTGTATTGTAGATGTGAGGTCAAATTTTGTTGACCCAGAAGTTGCAAGCTAACTTCAGAGATCTTTAGAAAGGGAATGTCCTCTAACACTATCTAATAAATCCCATGCTTTATAGCAGGGGTATTCAATTAAAATGTATAAAGGTCCAGTTAGACCAAATTACCTCAAGCAAAGGTCCGGAATATCATGTCTTATTTGTGTTATGATTCAGTGCCATACATATTGAAGTAGTCTAGTAGTATGTAGTAAACACCTGACTCTCAAATAAAATAGAGTGTACATTTCAAAAACAATATTTAATAATATTTATTCTCAGTTTTCAAATTGAACTTGAATTTTAAATGTTTTTATATAAATGATGTACAACATGAATAATGCATTAGAAATAATAAGTACTCTAATAATAACATACATCTTCTCATTTAAAATAAAATAAAGGCTGCATTTAAAAATAAAATACATAAAAGAGCTTTTTGAGTGGTTTTAAAAAATGCTTGTTTTCATTTTGTTAACTCCATTTCGCAAGCAACTTTAAGGGAACATTCTTTAGTACGTTGTTGGGCAGTGAATGAATGTGTTAGAAATTCGTGGATCGATCATATTAGGCTCTTCGTTAAGATCGTTACAATTCTGTGCAGTTCGGAATGGAGTGGGTCATCGAAGGATGTGTACTTTGTCACGTCCGCCACTTAGTGACCCCTGCTTAAAGCATGCAATTGTAAACATACTGCTCCAAAACAATTGAATCAGCAAGTTTTCTAGTTTTTCATTTTGATCCCCTGTGCACAAATGCAGCTTCTTGCGGGAGGAGGCAAGTGTTATTTTCAGAAAAATATAAATAGAAAAGGCGATATGCAACTGGCATATCATGTTCCTTAGTATTTAGGTTTCCTACCCTACAGATGTCATGTTTTACATGGTATAATGTCAGTCCTGTTACTGAGAGTGAAAAAAGGTTGGATATGAGCGTCTGTCAAATGGCTTGGAGCAGATCTGGAGCAGGTGTTATTAGAATGATTATACTGGACTTAGGTGTACCGGTCACAATATACTTTGGAACTGAAAGTTATAATATAAACTCAACTGTTCAATTAACCAGAGTTGGATGCCTTGTTAATGTGTTTTTGTGGGTAGAGAAGCCTTATGTTCTGTCACCAACATGGGGCTCATTGCCCTGGTGCGACAATGTTTGCAAACACAGAAAGGAGTCTATACTCCCAGTTTGTACTGCTGGAGGGTCAACATACACACTGGTTCATTTGGGTAATGGCAGTGACTGACATAAGATCTTGTGATGCACTACCACATTAAAATGACACCTTGCATTATATCAAACATTCTACTTTTGTGACTATTAGTCACACATTTAAAGTTTTGTTCCCCTAGCCGTTGCAAGGCACTTTGTGCTGTATGTAGTTTGTCTAGCTCTGTCTGTCTGAATGCTAGTCTGACTTAATAAGCAATTATTGTGTTCGAAGATGGAAGCAAACACCCAGACTATTTATTGATCAGTTGACTGACAACCTTGACAAATAAGAGCAGTCTTGGTGCTAATGAGTGCTAATGGAAAAAATTGGGTTTACTGCCATTAGGTCAGTTAGTGCAATACTGGGGTTGGTCTGTATTTTTACAGGGGTTAAAATTAACATTAAAAACTCGAAGTCTATCTTTTATAGAGTAAATCTACTTTTTATGGCCTTACAGTCCCACCTTATAGTTAAATTTAAAACCAAACCTTAGTGAACATCAATGTATGATGTGGCTTGTGTAAGTCAACAATGCAAATCCTAGCTCTGAAGTCAGCCAATCTAAGAAACACACTAAGTGTTAGTGTGTTGTTCTGTGTTCCAGCACTTTAGGAATCAAACAATGACAAAGGGAAAAGTAAATACTTTTTAAGGTTGTTCCATGTTGTGTTTATTGATCCTATATTACTAGCATGCAATTTAATAGCCTATATTCAGGTTGTGTTTTTACAAACCTATTAATTAATATTTGTCAAGGTTTATGAAAATAATTCTGGGCCCATTTCAAAGACTAGTGCATGTTTCAAAAGCCTTGTTAAGCTCAGGGATTGGTGGATGGGTAACATTAAGCAATTTGACATTGAGTATCTCCTTAAGCTTGATCCAGTTAACTAGTACGCTATGGATGGAGTAACAACTAACAAAAAACTTTGAAGTTGCAGATCATTCATAACTATGCTGCCGAACAGGAGGGAACTACCCAGAGATGTCATCACAAGGCAATCCTTTTTAAACAGCAGGGAAATAAGTTGTTTAGAGGGGGACCAAGGATGGATCAAACACATTGTAGTGACTAAAACGATGACCTACATGACAGGTTAAAAAGAAGGATACAAATAAATTGAATAACAAATGATGCATCCTAAATGCAACAAGGCACCTGATACTGTTAAAAATAAATACACTTGGTCCTAAATACAAATTTAACATGACCCTACACAGATTACCTGCCTCCCTTTTAAGATTGATAGTGACTGCATGATTTTATGGGTATGCTGTGTGCAACAAAGGCTGTGTTTTTTGGGGGGATAGGCTCTGGCCAAATCCTAAAGGAAAATCTGCTTTAGTCTGCTTCACACCAGACACAATATCAAATGAACACAAGGTCCCATCTACAATTGTGTCTCCTACCAAGAATACATGGAATGTTCCTGAATGTCCAAGTTCCAGTTTTGACTTTCTTAATCTAGTGCAAGACCTAAATTGCTGTCTAGCTATGATAACACCTTGCCATAGTTGGGCATTTATGAAAATAATCATTTTAAATGCCCTCAAATAAAGGCTCACAGTCTGTGCTGCACGTAAAGAACACACACAGCACAAGGACTGGCTTCAAACCAGATTGCTACTGTCACTGTTTCTTTAGTTTTCTGTAAGAGTCGTCTGTGCTATTCCCTGGCATAGCTCTGTGCAGACTGAGAACTTCGCCAGTCAGTTAGTTGGTCGACCAAACATTATCACCTGGATGGAGCAAGGATGTTATTGCACAACCTCTTCATCAAGCCTGTCTTTAACAGAGTCTTTGGACAGTGAGCTGAAGTTTGAAGACTGGTTGGTTTTGCTTGGGTGTCCATTGCTAGTGGACACGCTTTACTGGAAGTTGTCTTGCCTCTGTCCTTTAGAAGAAGATGGACAGGAGGGGGAGAACAAAGAGGAAATAGAACATTTTGTGGTGCTAAAGGAACCACGGATTAAGAACTGGCTGACAGAGGTGTTTGACAATAGGGTTGTCGTCGGGCAGAGTTCACGTCCGTCTGACCGTTCTTTTGGGGAAGAAGAAAAGGAAAAGGAGGCTTGTGTGGTGTTAAAGGAGCCAAGGAGTGAGAACCAGATGTGCGAGGTGTTTAAAGGTAGTTTTGACATCAGGCAGAGTTCATTTAATTCTAAAACATGTTCTTTTGAGGAGGAAGATGAACAGAAAACGAAGGGGTGTGGTGCTAATAGAGCCACTGACTAGGAACCAGCTGAATGACTTGGGTTGTCGCCAGGCATATTTCATGTTCTTAAACTGTTGTGTATTAAGAAATGAAATCCCATTTGTAAAAAATTAGCAAGGACAACTTTTACATATTAATAAATGGAATTTAAAGTATCGGTAAATACAATGAATACGGTTTTATTGCTGATGGTTTTGCCTTTTCAACAGCTTAAACATTTGCTTGTCTCGCTCAGTCCTGAAAAGTGTTTTGTAGTTCATTTATTACAAAGCGATTGTTATATAGATTTTAGAAACTTCCATCAGTTAAAAAATACAGTCATATTTTCTTCCTGTCAGGTATACAAATTGAGCAATACTCTCCCATGAATAATAATAAAAAGGTTACGTGATTTGTTTGGCAGCTTTGTGTTGGGGTTGCCAAGAAATGAAAGGACAACCTTTGGTTGCTTCTTGAGATCCACAGCACTGCTTCCACGCTTTCGGTTCCATCGGCTTCACTCATTCTTCCTCTTTTCACCTCCCGCTCTCGCTCCAACCGATAGGCCTGGCTCTCCCTATGGCCACAGTGGACATCAAGAACCCAGAGATCAACAATGTTCGCTTCCACAACTCCCACCAGCAGCAGCAGCCTTCCCAGCCCCACCACATCAACAACATGCAGCACAGCAGCTTCAGCAAGAAGGAGAAGAAAGTGAGGGGCAAGCGGAAGAAGCTCACCAAGGCAGACATAGGCACCCCAAGCAACTTCCAGTGAGTGTACTGCACTTCCTTGTCTTCCTTGATTTCGGGGCTGGTAGTGGAATGATGGTTCCTCTAGATATTTTTTGGAACGGTCAAAAGCCGAGGAACAAATCAGGGTATGCTTCAGTGTGTCTCGAATGGCCCGGTTGTGTTTGCGTGCGTTAATGGTTGTTTGTTTGCTCAAGCGTGTACAAAGGGACTGGGTAGACATGACTGTAGGAACGTTTCCTGTGCTGCGTGTCTAATGCACATCTGCACACCTGTTTGTGTGCAGTATTTGCTCGCGTGTGGGTGAATTATGCGCACACTCATCTGCCTGTCTCGTGTCTCTCTCTTCAGACACATTGGTCATGTGGGCTGGGACCCAAACACTGGCTTCGATGTGAGTAACACACACACACACACATCTCTCCATGGGCATACAATGGTGACCTGTGAGGGCAACTCATGATTGACAAACACAATGGCCTCGGTTGTGTACAGTGCATACTTATCATGCATCCGATGCTGTCATACAAGCCTCTCTGACAACCCGGAATATTCCAGAAAATTGTTAGTCACTGTGTTGCGCTGATATGCTTCAGTGCCGTGTTATCATACGATATCTGTGCCCAGTTCATAAATCATCTAGGATCAGTATAATTGTTGAACATCTCTTCGATCTGCCTGGTATATAACATGTAGTTATCTGCTGTTCTAAGCAGCTTACATTGTTCATGTATGGGCAGTCCTAGGCTAGAATCAAACCCACTATTGACCTGTAAACACTGAGCTACAGAGGACCACTGGCTTGTAAAAACCCAGTCTGAATCTGCAGTCAGTGATGCATGCTGCTAAGAATCAGGCCAACCAGAGAACTCATTAATGGACAGAATGCCTGCTGTTTTAATGAGCTTGAATGATTGAACTGTTGGGCTTTGTTGTCTATTTCCTTGTCTAATCATGCTTACTGTATTATCACACAGAGCCAAGTGAAGCATAAAACAGTTTGATGATCTGGTCCATTGATTTGAATGTTTACAAGAGTATTGCCTAATTATGATTGACCAAACTCAGTAGGTTTAAACATTTGTTTTGCTGTGCACCCAACCTGGAGAACTTCCCCTTTCCATCCACTAGATGGAAGAATAGCCCTTTGAAATGAAATTGTGCGTGTTTTAAATAGTTTACATTTTATAATATTACCGTCTGGGTTTGTACAGTGTGATTGTAGTCTTTTAAATAACACCACAGTGGCTATCCTCATAAGATTTTCCACAATAGTACTAACAGGGTCGTTCTACCTGCCTCAATTTCTTTGTTCCAGTTGAATAACCTGGATCCCGAGCTGAAGAACCTGTTCGACATGTGCGGCATCTCAGAGGCTCAACTCAAAGACAAAGAGACCTCCAAGGTCATCTACGACTTCATCGAAAAGAAAGGAGGCGTCGAGGCCGTCAAGAACGAACTTCGAAGGCAAGGTGAGCTCGCCCGAACACCCAGGTGTCCCAGGTATCAAGGAATCCACATACTTTGAATGCGTGGAACTTCCCGTTCAAGTATTTCCCTAACTGAAAGCCACATGGTTCCTAATTATGTGGTCTTTTCCCAGGGTCACCCAGTAGGTGTGGTAGGTAACTATCTGTGTGTTTCATTAGAGTTGTGGTTGATGTGTTTATGCCTCGGCCGTTGACAGTGTCAACGTTGACCTGCATGACTAGGTGAAGCAGTTTGTCAAGAATTTTCACTGGCCAATGTATGATGTTGGTATAACCAATTTAGAAGGTATTCAGCTTCCTTGCTTGGAGAATGTATCATATGCTAGTGGTGTTTTTTTGGCACTTTTGTTTGCTTTTGGGTGTTAATTGCGGTCTGCTGTTTATTGGAGTGATTTGAAAGACGGTATCAGGATGACAATGTTTCGGTTACACACGGAGACATCCTGGATGTGATGACGTGATAGGCTCTCAAAATACTGCGCCGGTCAGATATAAACACGGATGTACTACTTGGACATGCGTGTGGAGTGGCGTGTTAGCATTTTAATGTAGCCTTTTGTCCGGCACTTCTCTAATATGTAGTGGAACTGGGCAGTAGATTAGTACATCCTAGTAATTGAAACGCTTCTAAATGTGAATGTTGTGACTACAATTTACTTCTGTGCCTCCCTCAGCCCCGCCTCCGCCTCCCTGTCGGGGTGGCCCACCTCCCCCGCCCCACAACTCAAGCCCCACACCCCCACCCCCACCGATGCGTGGTGGCCGGGGTGCCCCGCCACCGCCTCCCCCTTCTCGGGCCCCAACCTCTGCCCCTCCCCCACCGCCCCCTTCTAGGCCCGGTGCCCTAGGAGCCCCCCTGCCGCCTCCCCCTCCCCCTCCTGCTCGAAGTAGCCACAGCCACCCGGCCCCGCCTCCGCCCTCGCACGGCGGCCCCGCCCCCCAAGCCCCACCTCCGCCACGTCCACCCTCAGCAGCACCACCTTCAGCAGCACCACCCTCCGGAGGCGGGGGGACCCCTTCTCTGCCTCCCCCACCTGGACCGCCGCCTCCTCCCAAGATGGACTGTGGGGGGGCATTGCCGCACTCGCCTCAGGGTTCGGGGGGTAAATCGGCCCTACTGGAGCAGATCCGAGGTGGCACCCAGCTCAAGAAGGTTGACCCACCTGCTTTCAAGCCACCAGCCACCGTTGTTGGACGGGACGCGTTGCTCGACCAGATACGGCAAGGCATACAGCTCAAAACCGTAAGTCCCCCTCCATTTGCCCGTGTAGTGAAAAGGCATTCCTCTCCACAGAGCACTTTAGTTCCCACAATATGGACAAAGGTTGGTAAGGCACAGAGTTGGATCAAACCACTGCAACATCGACCACTTTTAAATCCCAGCAGGAAACCTTTGTTTTCTTCAGTTTTTTATTAATCTTGAGTAATCTTTTAGCCCTCTTAAAAATGACGTTTTCATTTGTTTTTTATGGGAAAATCACTAACAACTTTTGAGTTATGGATCAGACTCCATGCCTTTATCAAAACCTTAATATAGGTTATATAAATATAATAAAGTTGTTACAAAACAGTCGGGAGTCATACATACAGCAGCAGGGCTGTGTGTAAATCAAGCATTTCAATAATGTAAATACTATCACTTTGGGCATATTTTTTATTACGAGAGAGAAAAAAACTCTTACACTGGGAAATCAAGTAATATCCGTGCGCACTGCACAGAAACGTGATAGAGTCTTTACAAAATTGTCTTCATACATGCAAATCTTTGGGGGGACTCTTGAAAAATGTGGAGCATGCTACTTCTGAAGGTGGCATCTCGAGCTATCGCCATCTGTTACTTAAACACATGTAAATATATTTAGCTTCTTAGAAAATTGTGTTTAATGTACGTAAGTCCTTACACCGTTCATTAAAATGTGCATTATCATTCCTACTAATACACACCACCTGAATAGCAAACGAAACAACATTCACTTACCAAACATTTTGGAAAAAGTGCTGATAATTCAAGCTTTTTGGTTTGCAGTCTTAGATATTAGAACCAACATTTCCAAACAATTTCATCACAATATTGCTACCTTTGAAAGAAAGACACCTTCAGATTTCAAAAGGTCGACCAAGCCGCGTTCAGCGCTTATTTAATGTTGGTTTTTATTGTTTTATTGTTATTTATTGTTATTGTTATTGTTTATTTTGCTGTTTTTCAGGTTCAATCCTTAGTTCAGATCTGTGTTGCATCTAAACCTTTTAAAGAAACCTGTGCATTTTTATTATAAATTCAACAGTATTATCCTGTTCCCTGAGCATTTTGATGTTATCGTGTGGTTTTCTAACAGTGTGTACCTGTCTCAGGTCCCAGACAGTCCGGACTCTGGCTCACCCACACCAGCACACTCGGCAGGCATAGTGGGGGCACTTATGGAGGTAATGCAGAAGAGGAGCAAAGCCATCCACTCCTCCGGTAGGTGCTCATTGTCAGCGTAATGGAAACAATTTCGCTAGTGCAGTGACTGGGACCTGAAAACCTGTCTTACCTCACTGAGCTTAGACCAAGGTTTTAGTTCTGCGGGTGAAAAGGCTTTTATGCCCTCCAAGCATTTCTGTGCAGCTGCCAAGATGCTGAATAGTACTTGAGTTCTTAGAGAACTCTTGGTCATTGTGGCGTTACTGGTTTTGCTCGATGTGAAGAGGTGGATGTCTTTGTTTTGTTTACAAGTTTGCCTCACCGTTTGTTTTAGATGAAGACGATGATGAGGAGGAGGAGGAGGATTTTGAGGACGACGAGGAATGGGATGACTAGTTGAGTCTCTCCTTCTGCTCTTCCCCAACACAACTGACACTAGACTGATCCTAACATCTTCCAAAACCTGACTGAAAGTTTAATGTACATTTTATGTTAATTTGCTGTATATTTATTGTTGCCTTTTTTTATTAACCTGTGCAATGCTGTGTTCTTTTAATATGTAAAGTTTTGTCACACCCTCAGTAGAGTGTCATTGGTAAATCTTTCCTGGGACTCATTGTCATTGAAAGCTCGCCTAGCTGTTAAAAGTATGACATGTATAAATATTCAATGCTGACATGCTTAAGCTAACTACTGCCGCATGTGACGCCAGGCGCCAAGATGGCCTTTCATAAGCTAATAAAAGGTGAAATTATCACCATGGACACCAGGGGCATATATGGACATGGAGCCACACAGCCTAGCGGATATGTATCTGAAACATCAGGTTGTCATTTCCACTCCCCATGGGAATAGGAAGCACAGTGGCCTGACAGGCCAAGGCTATGGAGCGAGATGAAACTGGGCTGACATTTAGCCCATTGTTGTCATCAGTAGAAAAACTATGCTCTAAAAATATATATTTACCCTTAAAAGTGTTGTTTAGGAGTGCAGAGTGAATTGTTCACACGCAGACTTCACATATAAGGTGTTTCTTAAACGGAACATGCTAGAAAGGTGCCAGTATTACCTAAAAGGATTTTGGTAGCTCATGATTGGCTCGGCCCATCTTTGTCTGATTTCTGTTCAGGAGGCTGCAATGTGACAGAACGTCTACATGGAAACATATTGTGTAGATTTGATGATTGTCTGACCTCAAGTTTTTTTACACATCAGCATTTGTAAATGCACATTCGGAACAGATGGCGCAGGTCATGTTTGTGACAACCTATAGACACTATATGACAGGTTCAAGTATTACAATATGTTTTGAATTAACCGTAGGAGTTGTAGTTGGGATGTATTACTGGAGTCATCTTCAATGTTATGTTTACCTGTCTTACAAACAGACAAAACCCTCATGTATTCTGATTGTTAGTTAAGGCAAGATAACACTATTTTCTTACCATACTTTTGGGTACCTTCAATTTTGTTAATGAGATCCTAGTTTAGCAGTTATTTTTTTGTACAAAGTCCATCTACTAGAATTATAAGATCAAATCAAGTCACAAAAATGTGTTCATTGCTAGTAAGAAAGTATTAGCCTTAGGAAAGTATTCCGATTCTTTCACTTTCTCCACACTGTGTGTTACAGATATTTATAATTAATTTTAAAAAAATCATCAATCATCATCAATTTACAAATATGTGCCATTTTGTTGAAAGAAATGTGAGATATCTAATGCACATTTAAGTTTATACTGTGTAGGAGCGCCTTTTTGGGTAGGTCCCAACCAGCATTGCACACCTGGATTTGGGCAGTTTTTGTTCAGCCTATCCCCTCCTGCCCTGTCAGATTGGATGATGAGTGCTGTTGAACTGGGATCTTAAGGTCTCCCTAAGGATGTTCATTTGGATTTGGCTGCGCCATTCAAAGACGTTCACTGAATTATCCACTCACACATCCTCTTGGCGGTCTGCTTTGGGTCATTGTTGTGCAGAAAGATAAATCAACTCAATCTGAGGTCTTCCAGGGCTCTTGCAACTAATTTCTTTATCAATTTCTTTGTCATTATGTGGGGTTTTGTGTAAGATAAATTAAATGTATTTAATATGATTACATTTACAACATAACAACATTTGGAGTGAAAAGTGTAGTGGAAACGGTCTGACTGCTTTCTCAAGGCTCTGTATTTGTACAAAATGTAATTCACTATAAAAGATTAGCAATGTTGTATCATACAATAGTTGTGTTCTGTGATGTGCTTACCCGTCGCTAGGATTGAGCCTTGCATCTTGCTAGTCATTGACTCAAGCAAGCTCTTCAAGCAGATTCTGCATATAGGAAGCATTATTGATTGACACTACCACATGTTCTGGGCTATCATGAGACAAAGATTATCTGCAATACCTTTTGAGGTCTCATTATGATGAAGGAAACCCTGTAAAAAAAAATTTATTTTGGGTTTTGATTCTGTTCTGTCACTCAATGGCGGTAGGTAACCCTGGCCAGGGATTTTGTATGAATTTTCTGTTTTTATATATTGGACCAGTAAGCTTAGGTGGGTTAAATTTAGGTTGACTGATCAGTCAGGTGTGGTGCCTAGTTGGAACAAAGCCATGCAGTACCTGTAGTGTACCAACAAAAGGTTTCAACAAAAAGGACTCACTTAGTATTTCGGTTTCTCAACAATGTTATTCTCGACTCCCTGCTGGAATTAGAATAATATTTATTAGCACTCAGATCAAGGTTCATATGCAGTGCAAGGACAAAAATCTTAATCTGAAGTGCATTTTCTGCAATAAAAAAATATAATACTGCAATAATAATAATAATAATAATAGTAAGAACAGATGGAAATACGAGATGGTATGCTTAAATAAATCTTCATACTTACAGTGAATGTGTCAAGTTCTTATTTTTAAATCGCAATTTCTTTCACCGTAATTAAGATTATATTATGACTAATAATAAGGGATGTTTTTTGGTAATCATAAGTAACAACCGCTGTACCCCAGAGATGCGTGTGTGTGTATGCAATATACTACCCTAAAAAATTTAAGCAAACATAGATCACACATCGGGTATCAAAATAAATATATTAAAGACTAAAATCTTTACTGTACATTGTGCAATTTGTTGAGCACAAATTGGTGTAACAACAGTCAATGGAAACCAAAATCACCTTTTCCCGACTCTTTAGTTTTTGTCTTGTGCTCAGTGTGAACCTGCTCTCATCAGTGAAGAGAAAGGGGCACCAATATTCTGGTGTTCTCTGGCAAATGCTAATTGAGCTGCATGGTGTTGGGCTGTTAACACAAGTCCTACTAGAGGATGTTGGTTCCTCATGCCATTCTCATGCAGTTGGTTTCTGACTATGGTTAGAAACATGCACACCAACAGCCTGCTGGGAGTCATTTTGTAGGCTCTGGCAGTGCTCCTCCTGTTCCTCCTCACTCAAAGAAGCAGATACCGGTCCTGCTGCTGAGTTGATGCTTTTCTAAGGCCCTGTCCAGCTTTCCTTGTGTAATGGCCCGTCTCCTGGTATCTCCTTCATGCTCTTGAGGCTATTCTGGGAGACAGGTGTGGATGTGTCCATCACCTGCAAAACCGTCTCCTTTTTGGGGTTTGTCTTACTGTTGTCCTTCCAGTGCACGTTTTGTCACTTTAATTTGCACCAGAACAAGTGACATTGATTCAAAATCGCTTATGCTCCCTAACTGGACAGATTGAAATCCCTGAAGTTTACTTGGTTTGGTGTAATACTGTGATGCTTATGTGTTCCCCGCATTATTTTGAGCTGTGTATATGGAATATAAAATCTTGGTTTTGATTGACAGGATCTTAATTTCTTTTTGATACATAACTTTACTAAACTGAATTACTTTTATTCTTACAGAGCAGTTTTACAGAGTGACAATATTCTATATAAAGTCTTCGTTCCATGCATCCTGTGGTACACTGTCATAACATGTCAGCAACACTAAATATATTTGTCAGTTTGTCTTGCTATCTATTGCCAGCCACATGAATCTTGTCTAAATTGCATCTTCCACTGTTAAAATTTTTATTGTATGATATGTACAGTAACTTAATTTACTTTTTAGAAAAAGGGACACAACCTTCAGTTCTCTTTTCAAAACGAGTTATACAATCTGCAAGCTCTAGGGTGAAAAAACAGCTTTGAACAGCTACAAAATAGTATTGGATTCTGAACAGTTCCACGGTCCACAAGAAGCTGCGTGGGATAGAGGATGATATGGTTACAGATAGCACTACTGTGTACTAATTTAGTTCCAAGTTATTTTATTCCTGGTTTATCTTCTAGATATTCCATAAACCTAGATTTAGACCGTTGACCAAGTTTCTTCTGCCCCATCGTAGTGATTGAAATTAAGCAGCAGGGGGTAAAGATTTGGAAAATGCCCAGATCTCTGAGTCATGCTGGACATGTGTATGTTCTCTTAGGAGTTACATTAAATATGTTAAAATTATCTATATTCTGCATACTAACCACAATGTAAAACAGGGATGATCATTCCTCTAGCCAGCCCATCTTCCCTCCAATGAAACAATGCATATACAGTAAATCAATTATAAAAAAATCGCTGTCTGTGCCTTTATAAACTGCCAACCGGTGATAACATGACGTCAAAACAGTATTTAGTACTGAAATATATTTCCCATATCAAATACTAACAATTTAAAGTGCATGAGTTTTAAGTGTTTTCAATTATATGCATTTAACTTTACTAGAGTGATGCAAAATGCTTCATAACATTTAAATACAGTACAAAAACTGGATGCAGTATTAAAATATTGATCAGGTTGACTATTCCATTCCCCCAACTCAATAATAACATCGACCTCACTGGAGATTCACCTGCAATGAAGAAGTGAATTGGTCAGTGTATTTAGGATAAACTCAACACATGTCCTAATGGCAGATACCATCAAAATCTCTGTGCGATAAATAGATCGGTATATCAGGACTTACAAATGCTCTCTTTTCTCAAGAGACAACAAACGAGCAAAACAGTTGGTGTGGTGAGAGAAACAGCTTGGCCGGTGCATCATTAAGTTGTTTGTAAGTGAGCTTGTAGGGAGATTTACGTACCATACCATATCATAGAGGTAAAAAAAAACTGCATAACAACCTAGTGTATTGTCACTGCAAATTGCCCAAAATGATATTTTAGTATGAAGGATGTAGTACCTTTCTTCCTTAGTATACCACACAAAATGTTTGTGCTGAGGCTGAGAGAAAATGTTGCTATTTTAGAGAAAATATAATAAAATTCAACACATTTTGTCATGAGGCTTAAAGAAAATATCAATGGTTGAAAGAGACTTTATGCACGTTTCATGAGGCATATTACAGCTTTACACCTCATACTATAACTTGTTTGCTCTGTTAGCTAGCACATCGACATTCCATGTGCATTAGTGCTCCAAGCCATTAGTCTTATCAAAGCAGAGTTAATATTACCCAGCTATATATACCTCTAAGTGGGTGGAATTCACAGGGTTATGAAGACTGTCATCTAATGATGGCACTGTGTAATGGCTGTATAATTGCATTTTCACTCATTTAGAATTCTCTTCACAGCTTTCAGATGTTATTTGCAGCATCATAAGTTTGGTGTACACCCACATAGGTTTGTTGAAAGCCCTTTATTAAATATGATAATGTTTGCATGCTTATAAAACTATTTGCCACTGGTTCAGGATCAGACGTTTGCGCATAGGTCATACTCACCCTTTTGAGGGATCTTGTGCTGCTACCACGAATGGCTGCCATCAAATCATTACGCGTCGACCTCTGGGGTGCTAGTGGACAGGATGAGTTGTCTTTCATTGTTCTTGAAGGCTTCAAGGCGTTCTTCATCTTGAGTATTTCAGAGCTTTCCTTGTTGACCCCATTCCTGCTCCTCTTGGATTTGAGTTTATTTTGGCCCGACTGACACTGAGTGCTCCATTCACGTTGTTTAATCACCTCCTCAATTTTTCTGGTTGGTGGATTTCTTTCAGTCTCAAGGCCAGGTAGCGGAGTAGTGGTAGTTGAAAGAGGGCCATTGTTTGGGGTCTGGTCCTTCCGCTTGTGTTCTGTAGAGGAGGAGGTTGAATTGATTGAAGCAGGTGATACAGAAACCAGACCGGTTGGCCCGGCATCGGCCTGCGTGTGGACCGTTTCTTCAGGGTGGACTTGCTTGCTCTGTTTTTGCAGTCGTCTTTGTCTCTGTTGGTCTAGGTTGCGAGTCAGAATACTGGTGGCTGTCATCCTTGGGCCTGGTAGATCGAATTGGTAGCCCAGCTTGAGGAGGGTGGTGTTGTCCCTTAGGAGTCTAACCATCTCCATCTCAACCTGCCCCCCACAAATGTGCCTCTGGTTATGAAAGCGCAGCTCCACCAGGGTGCTGTTTTGCTGGAGTGATGCCAAAAGCGCCAGAATTCCACGGCCAGACACAAAGTTGGAGTCCATGTTGAGGTTGGCGATGGAGCCGTTTTCCCGAAGCATCTCGGAGACGGCGAACGCAACCCGGTCATCAGCGCGGGTGTTGGAGAGGCTAAAAATGCGCACGTGTGTGTTGGCACTCAGAGCATCTGAGAAACGCAGCAAGGTCTCCTGAGAGATGTCTTCGATGTTGTTGAGGTTGAGCTCGCTCATCCCGGGATCATCCCGAAGGATCCGGTCAAGGGCCTCGGCAATCACAGTTGGGTTTCCGCAAGGTCTGTCTGGAGTCATATTTATTTTCCCCTCAAAGCCATTCCTTGGATTTATTGTAGGCAGGTGGTCAACAGCATTCAGCTTGTATGTACCAGAAATTGGTGAAGGCTCCTGTTTGCGTCTATCCCTTTTTATCTCTTTCTTGGAACCATTTCCCTCATGGCTTTCCTCATTATTGTCCTCACACTCTGCAACATGTGTGTTGCTCTCTGTCATACATTTTTCTGGGCTTTTATCAGTCTGTCCCTCCATGTGGTCCTGTATTTTACAACAGGATTGAACGTTAGGTTCAGCCCACACAATCATCATTTAATTCCTATTTATGAGAGTTACCTCCTGAATTCTAGGATCTTCATTATAGTTGGCATCATTGAAACAAACTATTGTTTTTTTTATTATTTTCCATAATTTCTATAATGAAAAGTGCTATAAACTTTAATGAATACATTATTATTATTTCAAATTGCACAATAAAATCAAGTAACTTCTGGCCTAAATCCGCACCAATTTTTATTTAAAGTATTTAATGTCATTACTAGGATGTCGATGGTTGGCAGAAATTGGTTAACATTTATTTAGAAAATCCCAATATTGTGCTGTAGAGGCTCTATAGATTATTTACTGGCTATCAGTAACAGTTTATCTACACACCCCAACCTTCCCCAAAATCTAGTTCTAGACATAACTCTAACATTACCCTTTATCCTAACCTTAACCCTAAACCTTATTCTAGACCTAATTATAACATTACCCTTTTGCCTAACCTTAACCCTAAACCTTATTCTAGACCTAACTCTAATCTTACCCTTTATCCTAACCTTAACTCTAAACCTTAATCTAGACCTAACCTTAGCACGCTGTTGCTTATGAACAGATAGTTTCTGGAACGCTTTTTGATAGCATTGCTATCTATAAAACATCTACAGATGGAAATTTAGACACTCAAAATAAAGTGAAACCGACATCCTCATCCATCTTTCTTTTAATTTCAGAAATCTTGATTCTAAAAATGCATTCGTTTGTGAAACAACACTTTCATTACAATGAGTAATCAGTTGTTCCAATCAACCAAAAACCGAGATAAAAAAAATGTTTACCACTTTATAATTAATAATGAAATAAATTACCTTTCAATTAACATCTAAAGGATGTGATAGCTTGATATAAATTAAGTTATTTAGTTTGAACTTAATTGTTCCTTCTAAAAACCCTTAGAAATGAAGTAATCTATTAAACAATGTGTTCCCTGTGGTTTATGCTTTAATGACCTCAAATGCCAACCCTTGTCATACCTGTTTGGGGGATGATTCTGATCGGTCATCCTCTAGCAGTTTGCGGGTCTCGTCCTCCCAGTATTTTAACAGTGTCTCTCTGGAGAAAGTGGTTGTGGGTGTCTTGGCAGTCTGGTCTTTCTGTCTGCACCCAATTGGTACGTTGTCATCTGGGTCAATGTCAGCCAGTTCTCTCTCCAGCTCCTGGATCTCCTCAAATGACAGGCCAGCCAACAGCTCGTCTTCATCCACCGAGTCATACTTCTTCAGCTCATTTCGGTACCCAAAGGTACTCATGATGCACCGGTCAGAATTGCCCAGATCTTAGTAAGGACCCTTTTCAACTGAATCATCCACCAACTTTAGGCTAATGGGTAATGTTGCCAGGATGTGGCCAGAGAGACTGTGGATGAATGGCCTTTGAAAATAAGACTAACAGCTAAAGAAAGAGGGCCTCTGTTCATCTATTTTTTCCAGCTGCCAGAAGACCCTATGTGTGGGGGATGTGTTACAAAGTGTCTGCCAGTGATGTTGATCTTTTTTTAGGGTGCATGGGTCAACAAGATAGGTTTACAGGAGGAATGTGAGCCCAGGAATGAGTCCACTGAGTGGTTAGAGACCTGCCGCAATCACGTCCAAGAAGAACAAAATGCCTTTGGGAGACATCAAAGATAAACTTTGATGGTGTTCCACATTTGTTAGAACATAGTACAGGTTGTTTGGTAAACACTTGTTTCCCTAAGGAGCAGTCAGTCAATACGGATGGATAAAACAAATGTGTTTAATTTCCATTTCATACAATGGCTGTGTTGGATCTACAGCCGTGGCCAAAAGTTTTTAAAATGACACAAACATTACTTTTTACAGTTTGTATTATGCCAATTTGCATATACTACTGTTTGTAAAATTACGAAAGATTTGTCAACAAATGCAAGGAATATATACCAAACCAAAGACCTTTATGCCAAACAGAAGTATGTGGTAAATATCTGGATAATATCCTGGCTTAGAATATCATTTGTCTGTGTGAAAATGGCAGGGTTGGTATGTTCTATATAGTATTTACTATATACACTGCTAAAATAAATTAAGAGAACACAGAATCATCACAGTATAACACCAAGTCAATTATACTTCAGGGTAGAGATCTGTCCAGTTAGGAAGCATAAGCGATTGTGAATCTATGTCAACTGTTTTGGTGCAAATGAAAGTAACAGGTGCACTGGAGAGGCAACAGTAGGGAAGGGAATGGTTTTGCAGGTGGTGGCAACAGACAATTGCTCTCTCCTTATACTTCCTACTAATTCTTCTCTAGTTTTGTATTTTGCTAGTGTCTTTGACATGGGCCCTCATGTCCTCAAAAACATATAGAAATGCACCAGGGGCAGCATTTTGGAATGGCTGCATCATCCCTTGGCATGGCACTTACACCAGTGTTGATCGTGAGGCACTATTTGCGGTGGTGCAAATGGGAGAGTTCCGCACTGAGGCCCAGCTCTCAGTCGTCCTGTCCTCCTCTTCACCACAGTGTCAGAGGAAGGCCCTAAAAATAATAAATGACCCCAGCCACTGACCCACAGCACTGACCATCCCATAAGAGTCATGCCAAGATACAGGTCTGTATCTGGGAAACACACTGTTGTTATCAAATGGCTACCCTGTTATCGACATGTCTTTTCTCATTAGTGTTGACACTTGACTATTATCTGTTGCCAATTCAATGACCCGTAACCTTTTTTTACATAAACCTAAACTATGTTGTACCATGGCATATTGACTTGCCACTGGTACCCTCTATATGGAGACAAATTCTTGTAATTTGTGTATATATTTAATGTTATTCATTGTTGTTATTCTTATCCCTGACTTTTAAGTGGTGTAGCTTTCAATTACTTTTATCTCTCTTTTGTACTGGTGAATAGAATGTTTATTCATTATTGCTACCATTGCCCTCTAGTGGAAGATGATTTTATAACATTTAACAAACTCAGAAAGACCGAAGTCTAAAAGATGCTGCCTTCTCCTCTGTGGCTCCTGCTTTGTATTTCGTATTTTCAGTGTAGGTAAAACCATTTGGGGTTGGTACAATGTCTCATTACTATCACAATTTTGTCACATTGAAGTCTGAGTTCTCTCATTGCCAAGATTGAGTGCATGTTTGTTTTTTGGAATCTAGGCAAAAGGTTATAATTAGATTTGGCCTACTTTCACTATCTGTCACTAAAGGAATGCAGGTCATGCCATTTTACTCATGGAGTGTTGTTGTGCACCATGCAGCTGTCAAGTGGAGTCAGTAGTCAGCATTTGTTTAAATGTTTTCATATATATTTAAGCATGTAGCCAACACCTAGGCTATTGATGGTCAGTTTCAGTAAAATAAACAGCAACATGAAGAGTTTTCTTATATTCACCAACAACACAGACACAAATTGTAAATTAAAATCATTTTGATTAATAATACAAAAAATTGGTGCAATAATTATGTATAATGAACGTCTAGGTCTCATCCGTAGATACAGAACAAATAGACATACGTATGGCTATAACGATCAAAAATATCAATCAAAACTAACGAAGGATTCGGTCGTGTCTGTTGCACCCAAAACAAGAGAAAGCATAAATAACGATACTAATGCGGACTGGCGCCAGTTTCAATGTGACTAATGCCACATATTCAATGTGGCAACGTTACTTCAGATAAGAGATGGGGAGGTATGTCAGAGAATAACTGCACTCATACGACTATATAATTTAGCTGAAAATGCTAATAACATTTTATTTAAAATCACAAATGAAATGTGGCTATCCGTTTCATAAGCGCATTAACACAATCCTGACTGTGTGGGTCTATCGTGTGCATTCATAATAATCATCCTTTTTGTATGTGAACCGTTTCAGTGTGCTCTATACCAAAAGATGAACAACAAACTTTCAGTTTTTCATGTTTATTATTTTGTCACAAAAATCATGTTTTTGTAGAATAGGTATTCTTTCAGTCTGGGTGGAAGGGGGATATAGTCTGTGATATTGGGGTCCCCCAGCCTCTCTGGAGTCATCCGTTTCCTGATCACCAGTCTGCATAGATGTGTCAGTGAACGGGGGTGTGCTTGGTCAGAGAAGTAAGAGTGAAGAGAGATGTCAGGCTTTAGAGAAATTGTAGTTTATATTCTGTGGGTCATGTCTTATCTGTTGAATAACATCTACAAAGACCTTGTTTTTTTATTATTTCATCACACTCACTAAATAGGCAACACATCTGAGGCCACTCATGGTGCTTCTCTAGGATCTGTTTTAGCTTCAAACAGAGAGGCACTTGGCCGACGTAGTCCAGGAGGATCCACACCACTCTGCCAGCCAATTGGACCAGCCAGGAAACACTGATGAAATTGCAGAACTGGATAACACACAGGCATGGCGAGAAATATAAGGCATTTACTGCAATTTACTGCAATTGTTGACATCTGGATGTTGTGTTAATACCTTGACATTTCTAGATTTTAAATTGTAACTCACAGAAACATATTCTTGTGAGGCGCATTCCGTATGGTCCCTCAGGTCATTCCAGGTATTGTCATGGTTACAGCAGAAACATTTATCTGCGTTGTAGCCATTGTTGAGCAGCAGACGCATCATCCTCTCGTCCCGCAGGCAGTACTGCAGAGCCGTGGGAAACACGGTGTCACTCACCACCGCGAAGTAGCAATTGACGTCAGCCTGTCTGGCCAGAAGCATCTCCGCGATCTCATAACTCCCAGCTCTCACCGCCACCAGGAGGCAGCGTAGAGGGTCAAGGTCTGGTTGAGCTCCTGAGTTAAGCAGCAATTCAGTGCACCGGACATCCCCATTGGAGACGGCAAAGTACAATGCACTTTTCCTCATGTCCCTGTAGTTTTCAGAGATATGAAAGTCTAAGAGTGAGTTTACATCAAATCCCTTTTCCACAAGTAGCCGTAGACATTGTTTATGGCCTCCATCAGCTGCCGCGTGAATGGGACTCTGGCCTGACAGTCTGATTGCCCTTCTAGTGGTTATTGGAATGAACATTCGCAGTGCCCTGATGGAGAAAGTTCATTCTGATCAGTGAAGTAGCTTCCCTTAGAACGTTGGTCTGTACATCTTTATTTAAACGCTAAACAGTTGTGGACACTGTTAGACTACTCACAGTTTGTACTCACAGGTAATGGCCTTCATATGCTGCTCGATGAATAGGCAGCTGTGAGGACAGGCTAAGCACATTGGGGTTGGCTCCATGTCCGAGAAGTAGATCTATACAGTCTGTATTCCCAGATCCTGCAGCATCAAAAAGTACACTGTCCCCGTTGGGTGCCTGTGCATTCACATCGCCACCTAGTTGTAGTGCGAGGAAATACAGCTTTTGTTCACTGGATTTTTTCACACAATCTGAAATATATTTCCTGTTTTTTGACTTTTTCATACACTGTGTTTTGAACTAGAGGTAGAGAAAAACCATCGAAGGAATATGGAGTAAATGCATTTCTCCCATGCTCCAACATCTGAATTTCATGAAATACATAAAACGTCAAGGCGGAGCCATGGCAGATTAACTTGCTCACCGTTGTGAATGAGGATCTCCAGAACGTCAGCATGGCCGTACTCTGCAGCAATTGCAATTGGAGTCACGCCGTCTTGATCTGTCTCAGTGACCCGGCCTCCGTGTTGTAACAATAGCTCCATGATATCAGAGCAGCCCACCTTCGCTGCTTCATGAACAGCAGTAGACCGCTTCAGACAGACCTGCTCCACACAAGCTCCGCTCCTGAGCAGAGCACATGCCATATCGTACGAGCCAAATCTCATTGCTGACAGGGAGAAATGACAACAAATGCTGAATATCAGAGGAATAATACAATGGCAGTCATTCCAACAGGGACACTTCTTTTGACAGCAAGTATGCAGAGGAGATACATTTTTAAGTAAAACAATTCACTATTACCTAGAAATAATGGGGACTCATTCTTGCTGTTTGTGTTATGAGGAGATGCTCCATGTTCAAGTAAGATCTTCACATTGTCCACGTGACCTGCCGTAACTGCTAGGGTTAGTGCTGTTTCTCCCGTCCTTGTTTTCTCCTCCAGGGTCAACATGGAAGATGCTGTTGGCTCAAAAGTCATAAAGCAGTTGTTGTTAGCTTTTACTAGGGACATTTTGTCATTTGTGCTATAAGTCACATCCACGCTTGTGTATTTGAGACATGCAACCCATTTGGTTCTTGCTCTGTAATAACCTACCATTTGCCACTATCTCCAGCACTCGAACCAAAGTTTGGATAGCTGCCTTGTGCAGAGGGTACCAGCCACAGTCATCTGCCTCATTGAAACCTGTTGGAAATCCTGTCAGCTCTTGAAGGGTGAGTATGTCACCTTGGGAGTGTTCCAGAAAGATTACTTTTCACTGCAGCATTAGCGTACACCACATTGGTCAATTATGTTGAAGAATCAATCATTTAATATCAGTAAATTATTCATGTAATTATTGATCACTTCTATATAATAACCCAAATAATGTAGACATGCTGTGCGCATGTGCAATGCAGTGACAAACTATTATTTCCCTTTCTGATCTTTTTACATTTTTAATATTTTTGTCATTGAATATTTTATATTTTAAACAAAAAACTTGTTAAAGGATTGCTTTTCAGCCGTTGTGTTTTAGACTTTTTTTATTATTATTGTATTGCGGCGTAACCCAGGTGCCCAGGTGTAGAAAAGCAGAATGCCAATCATTTTTTTTGGGAATGATCTGTTAAGAGAGGAATTTATTATTCCTTTTGGTATGTTCAAAGTCCTTGTGTAGCATCCCCAAAACATCACAATACCATCAGCACGCATTACTTTTGGCCCTTGTTGTCATGTCCTGGCTGGGGGCTCCTGACCATATCTGTGTCTCGGGCTCGCAGTCAGGGCATGACACGTGGAGGTGCCTCTAGGCACCTTTATGCCACTGTTGTGGGCTCCTCAGTCAGAGACAGCTGTTGCCAGTTGCCTCTGATTGAGGAGCCTACTTAAGTTAGGTTTTGAGCCACACCAGGTGTGGTTTATTGTTTGTTCATATACAACGTTCACGGTCCTGTGTTGTTTGTTTTATTGTTCTGTGGATATTCTACCTGTTTTATCTGTACGTTTTCACAGTGTCTTTCATGTTTAGTTAGTTGTTTTTTGCTGTTTAATCCAGCACCTTTACTTTGCGTGTACAATTCGTGTTTGTTTTGTCTTGTTTAGAATTCAATTCACGTTTTCTTTAATAATGTCTGCGTTTGGTTCCGCCACACACCGGGGCCGTGATACTTGTATGCTCCACTTTTGACTCATCAGCCCTTAAAAATATTAATGAAAACACTTGACAGTGGCTTTCCTGTTGAACAACATGGGTCACGTTATGTCTCTCAAAAAACCGAACACTGCATACCACTGTAGTGACCCCATATTAAAGGTCAAGTGTGGTGGTGGGAGTGTGACAACAATACAAAACTGGAAAGTCTACATTGGAGTGGCATTGTCAATAGCCACTAAATTAGATTTTGTGACCTAAAAAACACATGCACAATAACCTTTTAAATGTTCCTGTGTTGAGCTGTGCATTGTGAAATGGTGTGGCTAAATTAAGCCACGCTCATGTGAGAGACGAGTCATCAACTGTATAAAGCGTTTGATTGTAGTCATTGTGCATAACCAGCCATTGACACAGGGGGGCATTAGGTGTTGTAACTTTGATAATTAAAAACATTTATCACCACAAAACCAGGTTAATCATTCACAGTAAATAGTGTATATATCCACTTCACCATTAATAAGCAATAGCTATAAAGTACCTCGATCAATAGCCTTTATGATCTTCAGATGTTCATCACTGATTTGTTGTAAAATAATGAAAGTATGCATAATGTTATTTGTTCATTGTCATTTTCATTTCAACAGTAACAGTGTATAATACAATTCTCAAGCACTTGAATTCAGATATGGAATATTTTTGGATGGGAACTTTTAGCATGCATTACCTCTCTAAACATGATAATTCTCTTCTGCATGATTCTTGAATGCTCATCTGAACAGTATAATCAAGCAACTGGCCTTCCTACATGTTTTCAGGATCAAACACAGCTTCAAAGCTCAAAAGAAATACTAAAGTTAGCATACATTTCTACTCTCCAAAATTGCACACAGTAAATCTAGAAACATTTCTGCTTAATTTTTGTTTTATTAACATTTCCTATTAACTTGTGTCAGTTTTCAAATCTCACCTGTAAAATCTAGTTCTGTAGAAATCACGGGTCCTACCCAGACCAGCCATAAAGATTGCAGTATTATTTCTGTCATGTCTACCTCTTAATCAACACACACACACACATGCCCAATGCTTCTATTTTTAAATGTCAGCTGCTCTTGTTGAAGTTGTTTGCCACGCGGACCGTACCACAGCATACAAATGTAGAGTCTTATGTAACCTCATGTTCTATAATGTCAACAGTTATAATAACAGAGATTGTGACATGAATATTTATAAGACCAGTGTGGAAAAAAGACAGCAGCAGTAATTTCATGCCTACTAGACTTGTCAGAAAGAGCATTGTTCAGGGAAGATCCGTTTTCTTTGGCAGACCATCAAAGGGGCTTGAAGAGATCCTTGATTGGTAGTGTTAACATGTGATTAACATTTAGAACGGATATTTACATTTTGAATAAGGTCCATAAACCTTTTAGAGCTGCTGCCTCCATAGATCTTTAAAGACATAATCAATATTTTGTTCTGTTTATTGTTTTTTGACAGATATATTTCCTATAGATGGGACAAGTCTGTAATCTGTAATGTAAAAAATAAGCATCAAAACGTGTTAATGCATGTGGAAATGTTCAATCTGTTTCATAATTTCTACAAGCTGAATACTAAGTAATGTGGCATTGTAGGTGATTTTCATCATTGTCATCCCTCTTGTCAGCCTACTGCAAGCTTGCTTCAATGCTTTGACCATACAGATCTTTCTCCTTGTACATCAAGTAATTCATCAGTCTGGGAGGAAACAGGTCAGAGCTCATTACGATAGGGTCATTCAGTCTTTTCAAGGTCAGCCATTTCCTGATCTCCAGTCTGCACAGGTGTTTGAGTGATCGGGCTTTCCCTAAGTGAAAAAGAATAAAAGGAAATTTAAATATGTTTAATGAAATTTTCTGTATTTAAAGATTTACATTAGTAAAAGCATTGTATTTAAACATAGCGTACTTAAAATTACCCAGAATGTCACATATGCCTGGCCATTCCTTCTGCGTCTGCAGAGTGCGTTTTAATTGAGAACAGATGGGCACTTGACTAACATAGTCCAGAAGAATGCATACCACATTCCCAGACAGGTGCATCAGACAGGAGAGACTCATGAATTCACAAAACTGCATGAAGAAAGAAATTGGTTAATAAAAAAGCCAAAAATTCTTGGTGAACATTCCACAACGGAAATATTGCCAAAATATTTGGAAACTCACAGGAATTTTCTCTGCCTCCACGCATTTCGTACTTAAGCGGTTGTCATGGTTACAGCTGAAGCATCTTTCAACGCCATAGCCATTGTTGAGCAGCAGACGCATCATCCTCTCATCCCGCAGGCAGTACTGCAGAGCCGTGGGAAACACGGTGTCACTCACCACCGTGAAGTAGCAATTGACGTCAGCCTGTCTGGACAGAAGCATCTCCACAATCTCATAACTCCCAGCTCTCACCGCCACCAGGAGGCAGCGTAGAGGGTCAAGGTCTGGTTGGGCTCCTGAGTTAAGCAGCATTTCAGTGCACCGGACGTCTCCATTGGAGACGGCAAAGAATAGTGCGCTTTTTCTCATGTCCATGTACTTGTCAGAGGGGCATGGGTTCAGGGGGGTGTTGACATCAAAGCTGTTTTCGATAAGTAGTTTCAGACATTTAAAATGGCTGCCATCAGCGGCAGAGTGAATCGGGCTTTGACCGGAGAGTTTGATCGCCTTTCTGGTGGTGAGGGGTATTAGCATCTTCAAGGCACTGAGGGTGAGAATGAAAGGACGGTTTGATTGAGATGAAGATGTCATTTAACAACTTTGAAGCGAGGCCTGATGTCTGTAACTGTATTATATCCTATTTTTCTTGTACTCACTCATAGTGACCCTCATATGCTGCTTTGTGTATTGGTAGCTGTCCATTCAAACTAGGTAGATCAGGGTTGGCTCCATTTTGTAAGAGAATTTTGATACAGTCTACGTTTCCTGAACCAGCTGCATCCGTCAGAACGCTCTCCCCATTGAAAGCCTGGTTATTCACTCTGCTTCCTTGTGGGAGATATGTAGAAACAGTCAAACCAGCTGAGAGCAGAAAACATCAGACGATACATATTTAAAAAAAAAAGTTTAAACTCCTCTGTAAACTCAAATAATGTATAACTGTATAAAGACATTAACATTAACCACAATTCATTTATTTAACCAGCTGCTTACATACCGTAGTGAAGAAGAATGTCCAGGATGTGGGCATGAGCGCATTCAGCAGCCACACCCAACGGAGTCACTCCCTGATTATCTTTCTGGTTGACCTGACCTCCGTGCCGTAGCAACAGCATCATGACCTCTGAGCAGCCCACCTTGGCTGCCTCGTGCATGGAAGTCCACTTCTTCCGACAGATCTGCTCCACCCAGGCCCCGCTAGCAATCAAAGTGTAGGCCATTTCATACGACCCAGCCCTAACAGCTTCAACAACGTAGGCAATGTCTTAATGGAGTGATTTGCAAACACCCTAAACTGCAGTGATGGGAACAAATTACAGATAGATTTGCTTTCTATGAACATCTGGATTTTGATATGTATCTCATTTTCTAAAATGACTTTATTGCAAAGTAAAATCTAGGTCTACATCTGTTGTGGGGTGAATTGGAAAGTTTCGTCACGTAATCCATTGTGATTAAGTGAGACAACTGTACACAGTTTGCTACGTGTCAAATGGTTCTGCAGTGCACATAACGTTACCAAGTAATAGTGGGGACTCATTTCTGTGGTTGGTGTTGTGTGGAGAAGCCCCATGCTCCAGCAGAGTCTTCACATTCTCCACATGACCGGCTTTAGCAGCCAAAGTCAGTGGTGTCTCTCCCCCTATTGTTGTTCTCTCTTCCACCTCTACCACATGCGAGGCTACAAGAAAACAGTCAAAGGTCACAGCAGACATTTCTGTACTGAATATCTAAATGTTTGTGTTACTGCTGCACGGAGTGCCATCCTGCCTGGAAAATGTTGAAAAACAATGCCGGACTGGTAATCCAGGCCTCTAAGTAGGGCGGTTATTTAACTGTTTGATACAAACATATAGAGCTTTGCTGAAATCAAAGTACAGTACCTTGTTTCTACAACAAAGTGTTTTTATACTTTCTGTATATAGAAAAGAAATTGAAATTTGGTTTGTGCTCACCACACAAAACAGTTTCCAACACTTCAGGTATGGGCTGTGTTGCAGCTCTATGGAGGGGTAGCCACCCCTGGCTGTCCACATTTCTGAAGGCTGAGTTGTAGCGTAGCATCTTCCTAAGCACGGACACCTTACCTGGAGACCATGGATTCAGACTTTACAAATTACACCAAAAGAGCATTCAATGTGGTCCCTATCCGTTTTATATCAGACTCACTTTCGGATATTTAGTTTTATTTTAAAAGCCTTTATTAGCAAGGACAAACATTAAAATATATAAAAAGATGAATTGAAAATAACAAAATGGGACAGAATCTGATCTGACAGATCTGAAATTCAAATTCAAAATCAGTGGTAGGCATTTAAGACATTTCAAACATTATATTATTGACTTGTAACAATGTGCAAGTTAATAACATTGAAAAATCACCAGACACATTGAATGGCAGGCAAGCACAAACCTTGTTGCTGTGATGGCAAATTGTGGTATTTTACTAACAGATCAAGGAATTTATCATTGTTTGATTTGATTTCAAATTATGTGGATTTGTATGACCTGAGGGAAATATGTGTGTGTGTGCGCTAATATACAATAAATTAGTGAAGGTTAGGAAGGGCAGCTCAGTTTCCATCCTTGTTTTATGGGCTGTGTAAACAAAGCCTGCCTTCCTGACAGCTGCATCTGTGGGGCAAGCCTATGCTTATTTATTCTATATTGCCAAGGTTTTCTTTCATTTGGATTTTCTGTTTAGGGCAGGGCAGCATTACATTTTTGGGGGGGTCGGTTTATCACATCTAGATCTTTTTATTTTCTCATGATTTGTTGTCTTATGGTTAGGTCTACACGTGTTGGTCTCTTGGGGCTCTGTGTGGTCTGTGTGAACAAAGCCCCAAAACTCACTGGCTTAGGGGGTTCTTCAGGAAGTTGATCTCTTCGCAGACGTGGGTGTTGTTACGGATTATCATAATTGGTGGGTATATAGTTCTTATTCAACTCTGCAAGCATTATGGGAGATTTTTCATTATATTCTGAAAAAATGTACACAATTCTTTCTAGTCTAAGTTGGGGGTTTATCCTACATTGTGAATTAACTAATTGTATCCCAGTGAAGCCCCTCACAAAGATACAGTGCAAAGGGATCTATAATCAATGGGACTACTTCAATTTAGACCCTTTTTGGGATGTTGAACTTTATGCTCTCTAATGTTGTAGGAGGCCCTTTTGCCTTGACTTTGAGGTCATTCACATCCTTACTGAAGTCAGCTGTGGTGTAGTTACAATTATTTAGTATCTTATCAGCAAAGTTTTCGACATGTAAGTATAAATGATCTTGGTGCTCCTCCTGGTTTCTGTCTCTTATGTTACTAGGGTCTGTCAATTTCTGTGTTCAGCCTGTTCGCTCACGACTGTTGCATTGTAGAAGGCCCCAGCAGTACATTCAACACAACCTGACTTTCAGGGTTATTTCTCCAAGACAATACACATACCTTGCTCTATTGCAGCCAGAACTCTCAAATTTACATCTGTCACCGTATCTAGGCTGAGAAAAGTATACCAACATAGCTGAACTGCAGGTATTGAACAATAATTAGCAAATAAATAAAATAGAGAAGTCACATTTAGCATGTACATTTTCCATACCTGGCTTCAGATTTTATAAAGGCATCTTGACAAGATTCTTGTAAACTCAGTTGAATGAAATACTCAGTAAGATCATCTTCACTCATGTCTTCAAAGAAATGAATTGCTTTAAAAAACAGCATTACCATGGTTAATGAAATTCAAAATACAACTGAAAACACTAAAAGACTAAGTGTATGGTTTTGGTTCATATTTAACCTCTAACCACCAAAACATAATTATTCACATTGCAAGTATATCATTACCTCAGAACCTGTTAGCATCGCTTCTCTGAAAATAATTCTACATCACATGAAATTATTTCTTACCTGTAAAGCATGTGTCCTGTCACAAGTGAAACACTAGCAGACAAGGGAGAGTGTTTTTATATTTAGTCGTGACCCGCTTCCATCACTATAAATTCTTGGACTGCAGCCAGGCCTGAGCACTGACATAGCTGTCTATTGTGATTGTTGTAACTAACAGTAAAAACAATGTGAGTTAAAACAATGTGGCATTCAGAGTGGGCTGTTTATCTTAAATATAGCAGAGTTACGTATGTCATCAGTGTGTTTTAAGCTGCTCTCAGTTGTTTGGCTTGAATCCCACCATTCATGAGAGATTAGGCATGTGGAATCACAATGGATTTATTTATTTTGTGACATGGTTGTGAGTGTGTGTTATTGTGTGTTTGTCTGTGTATGTTATTATGTGTTTGTTTGTATGTGTTTGATCTATGTTTACATGTGGGAACCACAAAGGTAGTAAAATTAGCAAAATAGGCCCCACAACGTTATTTGGAAGACCTAATTAGTGATTAGTGAATGTGATTTTTGGTTAAGGGTGTCAGGTTTAGGGTAAAACTAATCATTGGGGATGATGCTATGTTACTTTTATGTTTAGGCATTACCGGTTAAGTGTAGGGTTAGGGCTAAATTAAGTTTAGGCATAAAGGTTAGGTTATTGGAGTTACTTTCGGGACTAGGTGATAGACCTAGGTTAATTTTAGGCATACAAGTTAGGTATCAGAGTTTAGGGTTAGGTTGAGAGATAAAGATAGGGATTATGTTCTCAGTTTCCCTACGTGGTGTGTGTTTGTGGAAACTCTAGTACCGTATTTAATACATTCCTCTAACTTGTAATGTCTGTAACCACATAGCACTGCTTACTTGGATCTCAAGTGTTTCTTATCCCATTAGAGGCTGCAAGCTGTTATATAGCTGGTAGATTACCATGGCGTTTGATGGGCCATCATATCTGCATACTTCAGACCCAGACCACCGGATCCTCTGAAACTCCTAGTTGCTCAACAGTATTTTCCAATAACAAACATGTTGGCATAGTGTTCACACTAAGATCTATTCACACAGGCCCCAAATCCAGATGATTTTTTATCAATAGATAACATTTATTTTTGGCTAAAGGGTGTGAAATACGTTCTGTGTGTGCAGTATAATAATGTAATATCATTAATTGACACCGCGACCTTGGTATTTACAGTAGGTACTCACTAATCAGGTTTTTTACATAATAATTATCTTCTCTGAAACACCAGTTGATATTGAGGCTCACAAAAAGTGAATTTTTCAACAAACAAACCAACGGATTCTAACGTGTTAAAAACATGTTTTCCCCCTGATAGTTCGACGAAGCCTTTTTTAAACTCGGTGAATGTAGATGAAGTAATGACAAGAAATCGCGAATTCTTAATCGCGAAAAAAAAACTTCGATTGTAGAACAGATTATCCACATGCTATGTTCACGTTCAATTGTGCTTCTACCAAGCTCTAATTCCTATCAATATAATTAACTTATTTTGTGAGCCTATGAGAACCCCTGTGTGTTTACCAATATTTGAAAGTACGTTTTATGGGGTCGAATGCGGAGGGTTGTTTGAACAAAAGACTACAGGGACTGTTGCTTTTCTTCCATTTGTATGTGTATTTGGTTAGTTTTTTGTTGAATCCTGGATTTTAGGTAAATTATTTAGCAGAGATCACATGGATGTTACCATGGCAGCGCCCAAACACATGCAGCATTGAATCTATGTAATGGTACTGTATGCTAGGTTTTGGCACCAAATACACAAGGAAAAGGTATATACCGCATTTATCCATATTGTTTAACTTTTTACGCTTCAAAATCTAACATTTCTGTCAACCGACTGCTTAATAGCTAACGTTAACGTTAGCCACCTGTTACCCATGTCCGAACATGATGCAGAAACTTTCGGACTCAAAGCCGATGAGCAAAATGTACAAGAAGACCCTCTCCACCTGAGATTTACCGAAATAAGTGAGCATCGGTTACAAAGTAACGCGACTGAAGAACCACCCCCAGATGTAAGCCTAACGTTAAATGTACAAGATAGCGATGCCGGGGGAAAGATTGAAAATCAAAATGTGACGGTAAAGGATGAGATCTGCAAGTCAAACTTTTTAACAGAGAGTGAGAAGTCAGTGGAGGCTACAGCTTCTGCAGTCCCGTTGGGGGATAACAGGCAACAAGAGGCATTACCAAAAAAAGCGTCCTTCACAAATGATGTTGGGAACTCAACAGCCACTGGTTTGAAAAATGACTACACATCATCCAATTATTTAATATTATAGTTCATTGATAGAAATGGTGTAAATATTGTTAGGGTTTAAGTTTCCCCCATCATATTCAATATGTTTCTCATGTTTTTATATCTTTATTGTAGTGAAGATCATGTTGATGCCAGAAGGACACATGATGACAATGGCCTTTGCCATTGGGCACTCCATCAAAGAGTTGAAGTATAACTTTGCAAATGAGCTAAAAGTCCCATCAGAAGTCATACAAATCTCACTGAGCGGTAAGCCTTTACATTTTTTTTTTGAAGCATGTAGATAAGACCAATACTTTCCTCTTACGTTATGACTGATTCCTTTTTCTCTTCAGGCAGAGTGGTAGAGGACCATACAAACCTGATTGAGCTGGGAGTGCAGCCTCACAGCACCATCCAGTTAGAGATGACCTCCTCTGACCCTGACGACTACCCTATCCCACCCATGAAGCCCCGGCAGGACTACAACATGCCTGATGTCCTCACTGTTCGAGTCCAGACAGGTTCTCTTTACTAGTTGTTCTCTGCCATTTCCTGGGAGACCAGACTGTGTTGTAGCAGGTCCAACCCACAAGGGTATGATAGTCCAGTGTTACATACTTTATTTCTATTTCCGTTTGTCTCTTTCGCTTGTCTCTTTCTCCCCTTCCTTCGCCCACTCTACTAGACTCGGAGACAGACGCATTCCAGGATGTTGTGGTCGAGGTTGAGAGGGTCACCCGTCAGAAGGCTTTTCTGGGTGGCTACAGGCACAAAGCCACTGGTACAGAGTACCACCATGCCGCTGTACAGACCATAGCCAAGAAAAAACCTGACAGGGGGGTGGAGACTTTCAGCCGCGACACACAGGTACTCACACACACAAACATTGTTTCAGGCCAAAATCTGTTTTGCTATTGAAGCTGCATGAGGTGGGCAAAGACCAGTGTGTTTACTCAGACAGTGACGGTGAAGAGTCAGTCTCAGCAGTGCACCAACAGCACATCCACCCAGATTACCAAGATCGGCTGCTACGTGTCCAACGTGGAGGACAAGCTCATCGCCCCGGGGCCCTACATCACCGCCGCACAGTACCACGCCAAGAGACTGAAAGCTGTATGTCCCCTGAAAGATACATGCGTGAAAAATACTGTACAGAAGTACTCTGAAGCAGTATATACATACATCAATACGTAGTCACACACACACAAATACATACGTACATACATGCAGTTGACAGACTTGCCATAGTATCTCTGTGCCCACGTTGTTGCTTGCACCTACAGGTGGTCACTCTGCAGACATACACGCGGCGCTGGCAGGCAAAGAGGTCGACTGACCAGCTAAGGGAAGTTAGGGACCTGCGTCTGGTCTGGTTGGAGCGAGAGGGGTGGAGGAAGAGGAAGGAGAAAGAAGAGCAGATCAAGGCTGACTACCACAGGAGGATGAACCCAGAGAGCAGGGAGGACTTCGCACTGCTCTACAGCGCCCTGGAAAGTGAGAAGGAACCTCCCTTTACTGACTTTA
This sequence comes from Novumbra hubbsi, assembly GCA_016801125.1. Taxonomy (NCBI): domain Eukaryota; kingdom Metazoa; phylum Chordata; class Actinopteri; order Esociformes; family Umbridae; genus Novumbra; species Novumbra hubbsi. The sequence goes on from JACXGK010000052.1 coordinate 194,322, forward strand.
CTGTGTGTCTGCCCACATTCACAGTATGTGGGGGCCTGAAAATTCAAACAATTTGTTCTCCACAAGGGATTTAAGGAGATCACACCATAGGAAAAATGCTATTTCCAGCTAGGGGGTTGTACATGTTTAAGGATTAAACATAAAGGATTAATTAGAATCGTGGTTACTTTTAGATCTAGACATAACCAGTTTGGTTTAGGATTAGGAGTTATAGCTGGTTTAAGTTTAGGAATAAACGTTAGGTTAATGAAGTTAAGGCAATGTCTAGGGAATAAGGACAAATATTTTTTATGTCAGGGTTTGGTCTCAGGCCCTCACTTCGATTGAAACACAAACGTGTGTGTGTGTATATAAATCATTTATGTGTGTTTTCAACAGAGTGGAAGAAAGAGGAGTTGGAGCAAATTAATGCCACACTGGAAGGTGCTGAGAGGAAGGCTGCTCTATGTGTGCTACTGGAACAAGAAACACAGCTAATTGCATCCATCGGACGTCACCGAATTGCTGCTGGGGAGAAGAATCACGACAAGGCCACCCAGGCCTTCCTTGAAAAGGTCAGAGCTTCTCACCCCTCTCCATTCTCTTCTATATACATACATTTATGAAAAGTTTTTAGACTTCATTACTTCCTCCAAATTGTGCTATGTTCATTTATAAATGGACTACATTTGTTATCGATAAAATGTTTTCCCGTCAGTTTCAACACACAGTACCCATTATGACGAAGCTAAAACAGCGTTGACAAAATATTAAAAAAAGAAAATGGAATTATCTTCTACTTTGTAGAAGGGCTTTTGACAGATTGATCCCTTGAAGCTGTGTTAGATTAGATAGGCTGCATCTGTGAACAGATGTTCAATAGTGTCAGTCAAGCACATTCAGACTTATCCTGAAGCCAATCCAGAGATGTCTTGGCTGTGTGCTTTGGTTTGCTGTCGTTCTGATTTATCAATCTACATACACAGTAAGAGGTCCTGGGCACTTTGGAGAATGTTTTCTTCAAGAATGCATTGCTCATCCTTCCCTAAATTTTGACCAATCTCCTAGTCCCTGACACTAAGAAGTAACGTAACATGATGTTCCCGCCACTTTCGTTTACAACAGTTATAGTTTTGTAATGGTGCAATACTTTGTTTTCCCCCGAGATAGTGCTTAGCATTAAGGCCTAATAGTTTTATTTTGTGTCATATGCCTTTTGCTCAGTAGTGGCTTCTCTATCCACTCTACCCTGAAAATACCATGATTGATGGAGTAGTTGGTTGTTCTTCTGGCAGGTGTTCTTATCACTTCAAATAATCTGTGAAGCTCTGTAAGTGTGGTCATTAGGCTCTTGATCAAATCCTGACCAAGACTTTTGACCAGTTAGTTCGTTTGGCTGAACGATCAGCTCAATAGACAGTGTTAGTGTTTCCAAACATCCATTTTACTATGCTTCTGTGAATTTTCAATTCTTTAGTAACTTTTATAACCTTTCCTAGGTCAAAGCCTTGAAATAATAATTAATTGCATATGTCTATGAAGAGTTCCTTGGACTTCATGACTTGGTTTTCTGTGATGTGTGAAGTGTGGGACTTTATAAAAACAGGTGTGTGCTTTTCTAAATCATGTATTATAGATTAGCCACAGATTTCTCTAGATCCAGTTCTAGAGAAATCTCAAGAATGATCTAAGAACACAGGATGTGTCTTAGCTCAATTTGCAATGACATGGCAAAGGGTATTAATACGTATTTACATAAAATATTTACAGATTTTCATTTTTCGGTGAATTTGCTAAAATTAAAAATATATATATTTTCTATTTATATTGCATTAATTATGAGTCATGGGATACATGTGTGGATTGATGGAAAACATTTGAATGAATTATTATACATTAAATCTATTAAACAACAAAATGTGTCTGGAGTCTAACAGGGCTCTATGTGACCAAGAATATAGGCGCCCACATCTATAAAAATTCTAATTCAAGTGTTTCTTTTGTTTAAACTCATGGTGAATAATCATGAATTACTGCTGATACCATAATTATCCGTGAACTCAAAGAGCCAATCATAGCTTAGCTTAGTCACGGGTTAAAACTACCTCAGGGGATAAAAGCAATTGTACGTTTGACAGAACTTCTTTAATAGAGTAAAATAATGAAGTGCATGAAAAGTGAAATCTTACTGAGTGGAAAAGATCCATCTGCTTTCAATGCACGCGCAATTTAATGTCATTTTCATGTGTTTCGAGGTAAAATGTTATGAACAAATCTCACAAATATCAGATATCAGACAATGGAAGAAAAAAAAAACAAATCCCTTGTTGTCAATCACAAAGGTCAGACGTTTCTTGTAGTTGGCCTTCAGGTTTGCACACATTGGTACATGGCACCATCCATCCTTTTGATGAGGTGAAGTTGTCCTGTCCCCTTAGCAGAAAAACACCCCAAAAACATAATGTTTCTACCTCTATGTTTGATTGTGGGGATTATGTTTTTGGGGTCATAGACAGTATTCCTCCTCCTCCAAACATGGCGTGTTGAGTTGATGCCAAAGAGCTAGATTTTGGTCTCATTTTACCACAACACTTTCACCCAGTTTTCTGAATCATTCAGATGTTTATTGGCAAACTTAAGACAGGCCTGTACGTGTGCTTTCTTGAGAAGGGGGACCTGCAGGATTTCAGTCCTTCACGGCGTAGTGTGTTACCAATTGTTTTCTTGGTGACTATGGTCAAAGATGCCTACACAGGAGGATCATTGACAAAATCCTCCTGTGTAGTTCTGGGCTGATTCCTCACCGTTCTCATGATCATTGAAACTCCACAAGGTGAGATCTTGCATGGAGACCTAGACCGAGGGAGATTGACTGTTATTTTGTGTTTCTTCCATTTGCGAATAATCGCACTAACTGTTGTAAACTTCTCACCAAGCTGCTTGGCGATGGTCTTGTAGCCCATTCCAGCCTTGTGTAGGTCTACAATCGTGTCCCTGAAATCCTTGGACAGCTTTTTGGTCTTGGCCATGGTGGAGAGTTTGGAATCAGATCGCTTCTGTTGACAGGTGTCTTTTAAACAGGTAACAAACTGAGATTAGGAGATTAAGAGTGCTCCTAATCTCAGATCGTTACCTGTATAAAATACCCCTCGGAGCCAGAATCCTTGCTGATTGATAGGGGATCAAATACTTATTTCAATGAGTAAAATGCAAATCAATGTATAACCTATTTGAAATGCTCTCAAACATAACCTACCAATAAAATTATAGACTGATCATTTCTTTGTCAGTTGGCAAACGTACAAAATCAGCAGGGGATCAAAAAGAAATTCCTCCACTGTACATGTATCATTGAAATGATACAACCCCTGTTTAGCCATTTTTGTCTTAAAAGTTACAGAAAGTAAAGACTTTTGTGCTTTTTAGTGGGCCTGTCACAGTGTTGTAGTGAGGCGGAACCATACGCAGACATATTTCCAAACAAAAGGTGTATTTAATCCCAAAACAAACAAACAAACTCTACACGGACTGTAAACGTAAAATGAAAGGACTAACTAACATAAAAACGATATACAGAAAACATTTAAAGCATTCGCTTGAAACAGAATTAAACAGAGACAAACCGTGAGCTGTTGAGACAAGCACAAACAATAAACCACACCGGGTGTGGTGAAAACCTGACCTAAGTAGGCTCCCCAATCAGAGTCAACTGAATGCAGCTGCTCTGACTGGGGAGCCCACAATGGCATGGAGATGGCTAGAGGCCTCTCCATGTGCCATGCC